>JADFUC010001849.1:0-252710 GCA_019722365.1 Lithospermum erythrorhizon | reverse complement strand
CCAGTTACGTATTGCTATACGTTAAGGTAAGCTGGAGTCACAGATCATCTATAGTCCCTGTGATGATGACATACTTATCATTGAAACAACGTAGAAAGCATTAAACTCGCCGCGATTGGTCAGGCAAATGTTTCTCAACGGCGACTTAAAGTAAGACAATATATACTGGAATAAAGATCCACCGGATCGAGCCAGAGGGCTTGATCGACTTTGTCGATAATTTATGTGAATAAGGTAACGCAGCAGTTCAACATGAGTAATTCCCAAGAAGGGTAATCTCCCACGAGACATGTGGAGTTCAACCTGCCAGGTTAACAGCCAGTCCCCACCACTAGCCAGCCGAGATGAACGTAACGAAGGACATACCTTATGCTTCGCTTATAGGATCCATCATGTGATGCTATGTCACACTAGAACCACGCGGTCTTACGCACTAAGCGTAACCAGATACCAAGCTAATCCGTGAAAGCCACCGGATTGCAGCTGTTGCATCTTCAAGTACTCGGTAAGAACTAAAGATGCTTCTTGGTATAGTGAGATGGTGAGTTGCCGACAGGCATACCCGACGCCGCTTTTCAACCTACGTAGACGACTATCGCTCCCGCCCGGTATGTATTTTGTCTCAACGTGGAGCAAGATTCGAGGAGTTCCAAACAGTAGTACCGCTGCCGCATTTTACCACGCTGCATCTGAAGATATCGCAGCTGGCCTCGCTCGCTTAAAGAAGATGTTGATAAAGAAGTTCGTGGACTAACTCGTGCGGTACTCCAGTATCGGTGGACCAATGAGTTGTTTTGTGACAATATCAAATAGGCTCAAGCTGTAACTCGAGCACATCACAAATCCAAAGACGTGACACTTTAAAGTATCACCCATTAGAGATACGCTGATGGGGAAAGTGAGTGTCAAAGTATGTAAAGTAGAAATGAGGGGCCATCTGCCGAATTCCCTTTACTAACCACTAAGTCGTGCAAAGCACGATGAAAGCATAAAAATAACATAGGTCTTAGACAGATGTCAGCTAAGTAGGTTGCTGAGTCAAGATGCTAGTTTATTGTGTTACGTGAACAAATATTTGAATATTATTGCTTCTTATATTTTAATATATTTGTTTGTTATGACTATATGTTTGAATTTACATAATGTACATGTAGCGATCCTCGATGTAGCAAAGGTTAAATCCCTAGGTTAAATCTATGTTTTCTGCAGGTAAATAATGAACCGTTAATTACACCTCTTCAAGCCTGGGGAACACAAGGATAAACAAAAGTGCCTCAAGCGATACATAGTTGGGGGCGACAAAGATCATATGACTAACATGGTGTTTTGATTTTAGTGATCAAGATCGGGATCACGTTAGCCAGGACTGGGGATCAATACCGCTGGCCGGCCTCGCGACTGGGAGTTCGTACGAATCGAAACGAATTCATAAGATACGTGATATCTGCTCCTGGTGACATTTGTTTAGAATTTTAGTTCACACCCTTAGGACTCCACGATATATAACTATCCGTGTTACAAGCTCAGATTGACTATGACCAAACGTCCGCCTAAGCCGGGATTATAACGGCATACGTCATCACACGCGAAGATAAATGCTGGGATGTCATATCGGGAGGGATTTGTCCGTCCTCATATACAAGGAAGATCTCGTGCCTCTCATACACAGCTTACCGATTGGTTTACGGGACGCCATAAATGCTTTTATTCGGGCCTATACTGAAAGTAAAGAAAGTCAAGTGCTTTCATGACACACTTTACATGCAGCAATGACGACAGATCATGCTGATGCTAAAGGAATCGTAAGATAATCGCCCAAGGCAAGTCGGAGCGTTTGGAAACGAGAATTTGATTCCATTTATTATGTCTGCTGCAGAACAATTTGTAGCAATTCATTTACCAATCGTTAAATGTGATTATCGTAACTTAAGGCTCAACTTAGTAATTGTATATTACTACCGTGGTTCTCATAATTTAAGGCTATGAATAAGGATCTTACCATTAATCGTTATAATAATAGTAATTGTTATCTCGAGCCTAGAAGGTCACACACATACAAAATGACACAGCTTATATTTCACGTATGAAATTAAAAGAGAACTATATAATCGAAATATATTTCTAATTATGCGGTTCTACATTTTATGTAGAATATCGATTGAACAAATAGAATCAATTAAATAGTTATTTAATTGGTTCGAGTAATTTTGGTATTTATCGATAACTTGAAAGATTATTGATATTGACTCATTACTATTTAATTAGCTTAATTAAATAGTTCAACTCATTAAGAACCTATTAGCCTTAACGAATCCAATAGAGTTAACGAGTCAAGCTAATGTTTCATCCAAGTTGCCTACTCCTGGCCTTGCTTTTAACCTAGCCCCTATATAAACTTTAGGGTTTTTCATCAAAAGTTTTTTTTGTAAAACTTTCACCAAAACCCCAAGAGTCAGCTTTGGCCAAATGTAAATTCTCAAGAATTTCGTTTTTCCGTTTGCTCCCTATCCTTGTTTACTAGCATAGATTAGTTCTTGATTTAACCCCTCCCGGTGCGGATTAACTGTAGATATCATACGATTGATATTACAACAAGGAGCCGAGGGAGTCACCTACGCTAGGAATTTGAAAGCTGTGGATTTTTGTGGAATTTACTCCGCCGGCAGACTGTAAGTCCTCTGCTCATATTTAATTATATGTTTTTGTATTGAATAATGTAGTATGCACTTTAAAGATCCCCTGAACTATGGATGGTATTATACTCATATATCCATAGTAATTTTTCTTCATCAAAGTCATCAAAACGACTAACGAGGAACACAAAGTAGTAAACTCCTATCATTTCAAATAGAATGAATGTATTCCAGCAAATACAAATGGGTGAGTATATACTAACAATAAACAAGTGAAGACGGGAGTCACCTTCATATACCGACATAAAGCCTTATACCACGTATAGACCAAATAAAATGCCCAAGGGCTATCACCACCCGTTCCAACACTTCACGACCGGAACCCCAAACAATACGTAGCCCACTTTGTCAGACGCAACAATGCTCGGATTGAAAAGTGGATGAAATGGTGCAACAATGCTCCCTCAAAGTGGAATGCACTGGACCGGTATATCGACTTGAGTCCGCCTCCATAGATAGTTGGGCCTAACTGAAAGCGACCAAGCCAACCGCTTCTTTCCGCATTTAAGAGACAGCTTAGTACCATTATTAATCACACCAAAGAAAAAAAGAAGAGCCGCCATAAACTTCATCAACCGGTTGAGGAATCGAATCTGAAGTAAAGATACACTCTGTGAGGCATTTCCGCCTATCAAAGATATGTATCCAAGGAATTTATCGACTTCAGAGTATCATGCAAGAAATACTGCAACATTCGGTTAACCGCAATGCGGCACACGTATACGGAGCTACATTATTGCTCTTAGAATCTAGTATGAATTTATTCGTGATAAACATCAATTCATAGCATCCTCGATCCTCAAATTAATGTATATTAATCTAACATAAAAATATAAATGTATGAATACAAAAATTCTTACATCAAGAAACGAAGTCGAACGAACTCCAAATCCTCACAATCAACCTCAAGGTGAAAGTTTCCTTCAAAGTTCTCCAAAGCTTGCTCACCACTCAAATGATGTCCTCTAGATTGCACACACCAAGAGGGAAACGAACCGAGTAATTTGAACTCGCTGTAGCCAAGATGAATAAAATCAAAAGAGAGAACTCTTCCAATTCCCATGGGAGTGGGCAATTTTCAAGAGAGGGGAGGGTTAAGGTTATATGATTATTATAAAAACCTAATCCTCTCTTTAAATACTAAGTCCCAAATTCCACTTAAGCAACTCAAGTTAAGAAATCGCTAATTCATTAACTTAATTGGGACTGCTATGGATTCTAATCAAATACCTATTACTTAATAGTTGTACTATTTTAATTTAACATAAATGTCAATTAAATACTAACGAAGTCACTATCTAATAACTTAAGTAAGTTATTCATCACGTCATTGCTTAGCTGATTGCAAACTCTATGTTTTAACCAATTGATGTTCATCAACATATATTTGATTAAATATATAAATATTAAGAGATACATCTCTCAATATACAAGTCTCATTTAATTTCATTCATGAAATATTATTCAATATCATTGTACGTACAAGTGGACTTCTAGGCTCGTAGTTAATAGTAAGTTGTATAATAATACACCTGATCCCACCATCATATTATAACTATTAATTCCAGTAGCATCTAGTAATCGCTCATAACCCCCTTAAATTATCATGAGAACCCACACTAGTAATATACAATTACTAAAAGCGAACACTTGCCTCGCACTTATTTAACCAAACCGTAAAATGAACTGATACACAATTGTCACAAGTATAATAAAAGGGAATCAATTCTCATTGATTTCAACAGCTTCAAATAAAGCGACACGTATCCTCCACCCCCGCAGCCTCTTTACTCTAAGACCAAGTACAATCCTAAGAGGCTGTTAGAACCCAAACTCTGAAAAAGAAAGTTAAGCTAATAATTTTCGTGACTTCTAAAACAACAAAGTTCACCTTCAGAACTGCCAAGAGAAGGCCGAGGGCGCCCGACCTCAGAAGCAAGGGAGCCCACGCCAAGGAACGCAGAAGGAATATCCCTTCCTCGAATTCCTATATCCGGGCAAATGCTTAGAGCCGACGAAAGCAAAACTCATAGAACTTACAAAGTCAAAGAGAGACCCAAGGAGGCAAAATAGGAAGAATTTGAGCCCAACTTCCGCAAGTATCATAGAATAATGTAAATCCCACTAAAAGCGCTTCATATTCAAAGCAGCGAGTTTGGTACCGAAATCATCTCTCTCGTGACTTCATTGATCAACGTAATCTAGCAACAAGTCCGAAAGGTGTTGAATTCAAAAAGGAATGTAAAACCCCAAGTTGACTCATCTTCATCCCCATGGGGCAATTACATGAATTCCAACTAAAAAGAGTTGTACTCCTCAAGCGAACAAGCCCAAGAGTCCTATCTAAAGCATTACCAACCCTCAAAAGTCAGATTAAATAATACTGAGTGAGTGGTCTCACTACCCACGGAACAAAAAAATCGACCAACATCCCTCTCCATACAACAACCAAGCAGGAGCTACCGTAAGATGCCATGTGATGCACCAAATTATCATAAGAGGAAGCAAGACACAAGGATGAATCGAAGTCAACCTCGGCATAAAATGGGTGAACCACGACCAACTTACATCACGCACTCCCTAAACCGTAGCAAGAAGTCGGTACGTGGCATTGCTCAAAGAATTCTAAAGATGTCTTTTCTTGATGACATGTTCTTATATCTAGAATCTAAAGATAAGAAATTCACCACTGTAGAGTTTAAAGTTAAAGCATAAACCAAGGTTGGTGCACAACTGAGGTTTCGCCTGCAGCCAGTACTTCATTAGAAGCTATGGAACAAGCTGATTGAAGTTATTTCATACGGGAAAATTTGTTCTGGTCGAACCCGAACCTACCCGGCATGTACTCTGTGCTCCGGCGGATAACTGTGAGACATCAAAAATTACTGCAAATAATTAAATCTATTAAGACTAATTCAATCAAGTTAATTAAGGGCCTAACCACTGTAAAGTTAATGCCAATGCGGTCGACAGCCTCTGACAAACCCAATTGAAATCAAACCCTCGTAATTAACGAGGGTTCCCCTGTGAATCACCTCAGAGTTAATCGTAAGTCAAAGAATAAGGATTTCTACATTAATTAACCCTAAGTTCAACTCAACAGTGTTCTCAGAAAATAGCTCAAGATTAAACGTTGTATAAAATTATCGCTCAAAACTCTAATTTTATTAATTAAATGTCGCCCAACGGACGTCTGCCACATGTAATAAATAAATAATCTATAAATTACGGCGGTTTAAATGAACACTCCACAAGCTTTGTGGTTCAAAATCAAGGACGACAAGCATGTGGTTCAAAATCGCATCTAAAAAGTTAAGTGTGCTGTGCAACCAAGGCTCCAAAAAGTTCCGGGTCATGAAATATGCTTCGAATTCAGCACTTAACCTTCCTTTTTCTTTTACCTCAAAATAGGCGCCAAAAGGGTTACTTGGTCATCAAGTAATTCCAAATTATCCGACGGTCCAGATCTTGCCTCAAAATTCAACGCCAAGACGCGATCCACTGAAGAATTAAACCGCTAACTGCTTTGGAAAGCATTTTGAGGCCCGTAAATCTATATAAATACCTCCATTTGGTCAGACCAATCCATACGTATTTAACCAAAAATACACATAAAATCATTGAGAAAATCTCGTGACTGCTCAACTTTAAGTTAAATCTTTGAAGACCGCTACAGAACACCACGCCGTGGCCGAAAACACCTCCGTGTGGCCAAAATAGGTTGAAATTAAGAATTATTGCAAAACAATAATAATCCTTCAAGTTTGAAGCAACTGACGACCGAATTTGCGGTTCTATGAACGCTTTCGAATATTCAGATTAAGCTATATAGCCTCGATTATTCATAAACTCGATGAAATACTCTGATAAATTTCTCTGTGTTTGATCCATCAAATCCTAGATATAGGAATAAACCGAGCTGCTCACCAATATAATGGATTCTAGGAAGGAAACACGCTAAGGCCTCGCTCTAGTCATCAAAGATTTCATCAACAAGGTCGAACGCTCCACCTTCATACGGATCATCACTCTACAACAATAAACCGCTAAGCCGTCAGAGTAAAGCTGTGGCTTACATAACTTCAAAAATTAAATCAATCGAGGCCAAATCTCACTAAGTCTCAAGCTGAGCCATCCCACTAAGTCCCACGCGGCCATATCCTCAAGTCCTACTATAAAGAACACGCCGCCATGCCGCCGTAAAGGTCAAGCGTTAAGCAACGCAGCCTAACACTGGCTGCTTAATACTCCATACAACAAAGTTTCTGAGTCCTATCCCAAATCAAGTCATTATATCAATAAAGACTAAGTCCCATCAAAGATGTCGCCTCCCCTGCCACGGAAACCACCACAAAAGTCAAGACTAAATCCCAAAGTCCCATCAAGGCTCGTAGTTTTATCCACTATTGCCCCACCGCGCCCAAAGTAGTTCCACGCCGCAAACGTCAGTAAGACCATCAAGCCCTGGCAGACCTGAGATCGCTCAGCACCCAAGACGTTCGTACAAATACCTGAACACAAGTAAGTGCTCCCCGGCTCGAATTCATATCCAAGTCGATCGGGCCTGGGCCCATCAAGATTAGACATATCCAACTCGCCTGAGCTTTATCCTAATTCACCAAGTCAGTCAAGTCAAGCTCAAGCTCCTATCCAAATCAAATCAAATCAAATCAAGCCAAATCAAATCAAGTTAAGCTCAAGCTCAAGCTCAAATCAAGTTCAAATCAAATCAAGCCAAGTCAACCTTGCTCAAATCAAGCCAAGTCAAGCCCAAATCAAGCTCAAGTCGCTTGAAGCCGTGACATCTCACAAATCGCCGCCAAAGAACTTCTAGTGGATCCATAATGGGATAATGATCATCTTGATTTGATAAACACGTATTAATTCAATGAATTTTCCCTATAAATGATTTTATTTTAAATTCTCTTAATACAAATAATAAAGATTCTTCTTTGCATTATACATAGGTGGATGATCTATGATATGTAGTCCCTATATTTCTTTATCTAATATCCATTTACTTTTGTACAAGGTTTAAGAGAAATTCAAACACATCTCATAAATAAAGTTTTCCCTCCAATTTTTTCTTTACTTAATTTATGAAATAAGAATTAAAACGATTTCTATTTTGAGAAAATAGTTCTTTAGATTAAGGAATAGAGGGAGTAACTAATTATAAAGTTACTATAATGACATCGATCAAATCTTAATAATATCTTTAATGTTTTGCATATGACTTTGCTTATTTGCGTTTCTTTTCACATTTTGGATTCTAACAGAGATCAAATAACGTTGTTTGCATAAGTTATAATAATTAGATAATGTGCTACAACTTGCAAGAATCAAGAGTCCATTAGTACAAGGGGAACTCTTATGTTCTAGTTGAACTTGATAATCATTGTGAATTTGTGATGTTCGATGGTTTCTACATTATGTATGACCCTTGAATTGGTTTTTTGTCGAAGTAACTCTACTCTATTTTGTGCTGTTTTGCAGCAATGTAATGGGCCGATTAACCAATTTTGCAGGGGCATCAAATCTGCATTATTTTAAACAAGTGTGTGCAGCTGACGATAGGAAATGCAATTTATCTACGATAATATGTTATTTCCTCCGTTTTTTTATTTATACATTTTGACACAATAATTGAAAAATATTATCATTTTACTTATACATCCTCATTTCATTTATAAGAAAATGAAATTTTGAAATTATACCGATTATCATGCAATGTTCAGAGTAAAATGAATAAATGACATTTAGACATTTGATATTTTAGGATATAATAGAAAATATAAACATAAATATAAATAAATGTAAAATAACAAGAACTAAAACAAAAACAAAAATTAAAAAATAATGCTAGGAAGATAAAGTAAAACAAAACGGAAGAAGTATAATTTAACAATGAATGAATTAAATCTAACAATAAACAACTTGGTTTTTTCTATAAACTCTGCCACATCATCAACATTTCGGACAAATAATGCACATAGACGAACCAAGAACTCCTAAATCGCAGACAACCGGTCAAGTAACACAAAAGCGCTAAAATCATATATTGGGCCAAATGCAGACCAGGTCCCGAGATTTTAAGGAGGAGAGAATTATGGATGTACACGTGCGTGACTCCAAACCTCGCACCGCATTTAGTGCTGGCAGGACGCCAAGATTTAAAGACTCTCGCTCCTTTACCAAATGAAATGCATGCTCCAAAACCAGCCTAGTAACAACAAAATTAGAGTTGTAGGCTACTATTAATCAAAGTACAAAATTATTTCTTCTTTAAGGATTAAACACAGAGAAAATTGAAGGAGCCAAAATGAACAATTAAAAACATCTCATGAAAATTTTCATTAAAGGTAAGGAAAAAACAGAAATATTTCTACTACTCCTAAATATGGTCTAAACCTTTTAAAAAGGTTGAACTCTTTAACCTAATAGATATAGGAATGAAGCGTTTATAAAATAACGGAAATCTTCAATTATGTTACATACTGACAAGTTACAAATCATTAATTTATTATGTATACTCACATTCATTAAGGTCAAATTTTATTACTACCCACAATCAATTTTAATTAAGTTTTTCACATATTGAAATAAAGTTTTGATCTTCAATTATCTTTTAATTATATTATTAAATTTTTTAAAAAAATTAATATTATGAAAGTTACTTTTAAAAAGATGAATTTAGTTATATAAAATAATTACTAATTGATGACAAAGCTTCAATTTCTCAAAAAATCAAACGTTAATTAAATCAATTTATGTATTACGTACTCATAAATTAGGTAATGCCTCGATTTATAACTAATAATGAGATAAATGAATACAATTTTTCTAATATATGTTCCAAATGCATATATTAAAAAAATGGTTTATTATGAACTTAGAAATTACTACAGTAACAAAGTACATACAATAATTTCCTTTTAATACATAAAATAATTTTTTTTTATAAATTAAGCATTACAATAATCTGGCAACCTCCTTTTCTATAATAAGATTCGAACCCTTGAGCTCGTGTTAACTCAACCGCTAAACATTTAATTATCTCAATTTCACCCCTCCTCCTACAATAAGATTCCAATCCTTAACCTCATGCGATTAAACTATTCGATTATTTCAATTTCACCTCTCTACCGACTACAATAAAATTTGAAACCTTAACCTCTTATAGCTCAATCCTTACACACTCGATTATCACAACCTACTTTCTTTTTCTGGATATAGAAATTCACGAGATATAGTAGCTTCACTTTCCAATCTGTTTAATCATAAAATCACATAATTATTCATCATAATTTCTAAACATATAATAACTACTTTATTACATTTCCTTATCACATTTCACCAAATCAAAATAAAACCAAAACATAAATCCAATATTTGTTCAAATCTGAAAAAAACATATGATTACTGTTCAATAATGTTCATTTAATTTGTCTAATACTCAAAGTCAACAAGTCAAACATATTGTTCTTGACTTTTTAGTCTAAAGATCTTTGTTTAGTTGCCAATTTATTTGATTATTTCTTTGTTTTGGAAATTGGGTAGTGTTTGATTTAGTGAAAATTTGAATTTTTTTGGGTTTTATTATGGATTTAATTTGTTATATAAATCAAACAAACATGCACTTCTTTGATTTTTTAGTCTAAAGATCCCTTTTTTAGAAATTAATTTTTGTTTTTGTTTTTGGAAATTGGGTAGTGTTTGGTTCTGTTAAAATCTGATTTTTTTGTTGATTCAATTTGTTAATTTTACTAAAAAAATGAATCAGACAAACAAGCCCATGTTGTTTTTTTAGTGTAAAAATCCCTTTTTAGTTACTAATTTTTGTTTATTTCACTTGTTTTGGATATTGGGTAGTGTTTATTCAGTTAAGATTTGATTTTTAGTTTTGGGTTTGATTTCTGATGCTTGAGTAGTATATGAACTAATCAATTATTAGCTAAAGATCTTTGTTTAGTTACCAAATTTGGGTTCTTTATCTTGTTTTGGAAATTGGGTAGTGTTTAGTTTAGTAAAAATCTTATCTTTTTTTGTTTTTGGGTTGTTTTTTTATGCTTGAAAAGTGTAGGAACTATTCAATTATTAGCTAAAGATCTATCTTCATTTACTATTTTTGTTTTTGTTTTGGAAATTTAGTGTTTAATTTTGTCAAGATTTGATTTTTTTTAATTTTTGAGTTGTTTTCTGATGCTTGAAAAGTGTATGAACTAATCAATTTCAAGAAATGGGAGCTGAAAAGAAATGGGTTTTTACACTCTTTTCAGCAGCTTTCATATCTCTATTGATTTTCATTTCCACCATTTTCGGATTGAGCTCATCTTATTACCTACCGTTTTCGTCTCACAAGCCTTTTGCTTCAGTTGTCCACCGTGGTCCGGGGCATCCCCCGGCTTTCTCTTACTACATTTCGGGTGGACATGGGGAGGCTGAGAGGATGTTCAGGTTGTTGTTAGCTGTATATCATCCGAGGAATAGGTATTTGTTGCATGTTTCTACAGATGGGACTGATATAGAGAGGGTGAGGTTAGTTGAGCTAGTGAAATCTGTGCCTGCTGTGAAGGCGTTTGGGAACGTCGATGTGATTGGGAAGCCTGATCCGGCTACCTACATGGGCTCGACTAATGTTGCCTCGATTTTGAGGGCTGCTGCCATTTTGTTGAAGCTGGATGGTGGGTGGGATTGGTTTATTACTCTCAGTGCTGTGGATTATCCACTGATAACACAAGATGGTATGTTAGTAATTCTGGATTCTAGTAAGAATTTGCTGGCATGGTGAATTGTGAATGTGTTTACTTTGTTCTTACATTGGTCTAGAATTAATGAGCCTATAATAAGTTATGGGTTATATATTGAATGTTCACTAGTATTTTCATTTGCTAGGTAATAGGTAGGTTTACTCATCTGTCGAATTATATATTTTTTTCTGCTACATACAGCATTGTGCATGCACACACGTTTTCGAGGAAACTGAATCGTGAATCATGGCCCTGGTAGATAATATTATGTGAACTTATTTTCTGAGTTGGCCTTTTATTAGCTCTTTAACTTTGGTTGATTTTGAGATGTGTCTACCTTGTAGAGGCATCTAGTGTTTTATCTGATGTTGATCATACCGTATACTCCATGTGCATTCTTAATTGTCCCAATCTGGCCATGTGTGTTAGTTATTAGCTCCAGACCCTATATTTTGTGCCAAACTGTCAAGGCCATGTACAATATAAATGGCGCACTTGTCTGCTTTAGTATCTATCTCCTGATTCCCATGTTGTGGTAGAATAGTATCAAACTCTCATGATGTTTATCTCCTCTTAAAGTATTACGATTTGTTTGCTTGAGCAACTAAGAACACCGAGTTGTCCGAGTGGTTAGGTAATCTAGCTACTTCCAAAGTTTCAGCATTTGATTCACACCAATGTCAGGGGGAGGGGGATCTGTTGAACTTTAGACATAGATATGCTTACTTAGCTAGGTTATTGAGTTCAAAGTGGGTTTGACTAAAAGCAATTTGAAGCAATTTGAATAAATGATAAATGAAAATTTGTACTACAAATAATTTAGGAAAACATATATGAGATATAGTAATGCCATGACATTTTGAAAATTTCTAATGCAATTTAGTGTGTGTACTCTAATTATATGCAGGCTGCATTGTTTCGTGTTCCTGAGTAATAATTCATGTTAGATATATTCTATGCATCTTATATTTTCATATGTTGTTCAGAAGATGGTACTGGACATTGGTATTAGCTATACATAATATGATAGTACTACCACTATTTTTGTATTTTAATTGTAAAATAGGATTTGTTAGATGAATTACCCTATGCTGATTACAATCTAATTTCTTATTTTCCTTTCAGATTTATCCCATGTGTTCTCTGTAGTAAAGAGAGATCTGAATTTTATTGATCATACCAGCGACCTTGGATTCAAAGAGTAGGCAAACTCTCAGAGCAGCCTTTTGCGTTTTAGTTGGTCTTGCATCCTTAAGCCTGCTCATCTCCATTACCTTACTCATTATAAATATTTCAGGGGTCAAAGGGTGAAACCTATAGTTGTGGATCCAGGGTTGTATCTAGCCAGAAGAAGCCAAATCTTCCACGCGACACAAAAGCGGCCCATGCCTGATGCCTATAAAATTTTCACAGGTTGGTACTTTCTGAATCCGGATTAAACTTAAGTAAGAGTGTATTAGATTTTTATGTGTGTTGATTGTGTTGATGAGAGCTCGTATTTATGCCAGGTTCTCCATGGGTCACCTTGAGCCGATCATTTCTAGAGTTCTGTGTTTTTGGTTGGGACAATCTCCCTCGAACTCTTTTGATGTATTTCACCAATGCAGTGTTGTCCCAAGAGTTCTATTTTCATTCTGTTATTTGCAATTCAGTGGAGTTCAGGAACACAACTGTTAACAATGATTTACGGTTCATGGTCTGGGATAGTCCTCCAAAGATGGAGCCTCACTTCTTGAATACAACAGATTTTCAACAGATGGTGGAAAGTGGAGCTGGTTTCGCTAGGCAATTCAAAAAGGATGACAAAGTTCTGGATATGGTAGATGAGAAGATCCTCCAACGTGGTCACAACAGAGTTACACCCGGAGCATGGTGCAAGGGTAGGAGTAGTTGGTTTTCGGATCCTTGCTCACAATGGGGAGATGTTAACATCTTGAGGCCGAGCCAGTATTTCAAGAAGTTCCAGGAATCGATAGGCAAACTCCTAGATGACTGGAAGTCGCAATCAAATCAGTGTAGATGACAGCAAACAATAATTTTGGCTCCAAAGACCTCTTGGTGCACTGGGTTAGTTGTCGAGTCCTATACAGATCCGGAAGAGGTGCATCCGACCCCCCTCCCCCTCTTGTTTGTTATGCTTCATCGTGAGCCACATTGTAGTTCATTTGAAGATCATAGGAAGGAGATTTAGTGTATTCATTCAAGATTTTACGGCATTTTCTGCTGTCCAGAGTGTATTTACAAGCCGATGTCCAAATTCTTTCACCAATAAGAAGAATCTCTATGAGATGTTTTTCCCAAAAGCTGTATGAATTCATAATTTGGTGAACCATTCATTTTATTATATAGTTAAATGAATTGGAGACAATGACAAACAATAAAATGAATTGGAGAGACCACGAATGATTCAAACATGAAAACTCCAAAGCAATCAAGAAGACTGAATCATTAGTCCATGTTTGGTTCCACTTCTGTGCCAAATCTCCCTCACAAGAAAGCTGCCATTGATGAACGATTTCATCATCTTTAGGTCTCTCAAAAACCACTACAAGGCTCCACTCATTTCGAAAACAAACAATCCCTTCTCCTTTTAAGAGTCCTTCATAGTAGCTAGCATTCTCAAGGCACTTTTGAGACTCTTTTTCAAGACCTATTTTCCCTTTGATGCTCAAACTATACCAAAGATACAGAGCAGCATCGCCATTTCTACTTCCAGAAATAGTGGCATCTCTTAAGGAAATGTACATAACATCTTATGAGACAAGATCAATATAATTTTTTCGGGTCATTTGGATACCACATGGCATTGGACATCCTAGAAATTTGTGGCCAGAGACACTAATACTCCCTATAGGTTTCTTGAAAGAAATCTTTGGTGCCTGTTGATCAAATACCAGAGAGTTTTAGAAAGTTATGAGCACTTTGGTGACATGATTGGTCATGTACCAATAATTTTTTTATTACTCATGTAACTGTTATGGTGAAAATATATTACTCCTATTAGTTTATATTAAGCAAGCAAATGTTGATTAGTCATGTATAAGAGAATAAAATAGGTCTTGTGGTAGATGATCAACGCTTTTTTGCAATTATTGTTTCATATGGGTTCATTTGGCTGGCATCACTGGTAAATCAGGTCTCATTTATTAGTATCTTCTAGTGGCTCATTGATTTATGGATAAAGAGAGAGCAAGTAAGATAATTACATGTTCAATGCAAGGGAGCGCGATGCCAAGTAATGCTGCATCACAATGTATGTAGAATCGCTTATTTGAAAAACCACTTTCAGTGGTGGAATGTGAATTTTTTATAGAGTCGAGTAAGCCCAATATTATATAAATGAAGAAAAACATAAAAAAATTAGGGAGGGCAACTAGCTTAATTTTTGAATAAATAAATAGTAAAATTAATTTTTAATAGTAAAAATAATTTTCAAAATTTTAGAGAGGGCGATTCAACTACCAGCTTTCCTAGTTTCTCACCTGCACTGCTTGAAGGATTTCTATGATTAAATCCAGGTTATCTATTGCTCCTTTGAAAGTTGTTCCTGTTTTTTTGGGGTTAAAAAAATGAGCAAAAAATAAAGATAATTAATAAATATATATTTAGAATTGTAATTTATATATGAAGTGTAAAACTATATATATACCAATATTTGCTACTACAATGGCTGGTTTGTCTTTGTTGAGGAGTAGCTTTCTTCTAAAATCTTCATAATCCATCTCCCCATTTATTGAACTCTCAACCACAACATACTCCATTCTATACAATTTTGCTATTTTAAACACAGAGTAATGGGTGTCTTGTGACGCATACAAAATTCCATCTCCAAGTAATTCTCTCCTGCATGCAAAATTCTACTATAAATATACATGCATATACATAACATAATTTGTTAGTGTTTTGATAGCATATAAATTTGTTGATGAAAATTGCGTAGAATAATCTTTATAGGAATGAATTTTTGCTTAAAAATGCGTTGATTATTCATTTAAAGAAAATCTAAGTGAAATTGGAGCAATTGAAACAGAGCAAATACATGTAATCTATACTAACCCTATCCATAAGCCATGAAAATTATTCAGTACCACTCAGGGCGGAGCTCTTTCATGGCCAATGGATCTCGGCCATTTCAGATTTTTTTAAAATGTTAATTTTATCTTTAACTTTTTGAAAAATGTAGCGTATTCGTTAAAATTTTGTAAATCTACGTTATTTGATCGAATTCCAGATTTAAAATCACCGAATTACTAACATGTGGCGTTCGTAATTAGTTCTGAGCACCGTACGATGCCATAAGTAGTAACATAGCCCCAGTAGTCGTCCTTTGTTAATTTCCCAAATTTGTGCAAACCAATCCAAGACTCCTAGCTCAAATTGGCTCGAGTGATGACCCCAATGAGGATCAGTGAATGGATCTCCACAGTTGTTCATATGGAAACCCATTAAGGGGGCCAAATTTGCATAATTAACTTTATTGTTTAGGTTTACCGGATAACCTAAAACGTAACTAGTATGAACATTAATAAATTTTATAGTTTGAATTGAACGACACAACTTTGTTTGAATTAAAATTGTCTAGATAGGAAACTTAGATAGTGATTTTCACAAACCTTGGGACAAAGTGTGAAAGTTTAGATAACCTTTTTCAACCATTTAAATGTTAAAAAGAAGAAAAGAAGTAAATATGAGCTTGCATAGCGCTTATTAGCACAAGTGATAAGAGTAATGTTCCCTTTTTATAACTTAAATAACATTAATAAAAAGTGTTATGTAATCCAAAAAGAGATATGATATTTAAAATATAAAGTGGTGCTAATGCTAGCATTACTAGAAAAAGGCGGTGGTTGCGAGCGAAAAGTAATTGTTCTGGCTTGATGGTACTTTTAGCGGCAAAGTTTCTGTAAGCTTTTACAGTAAAAGCTTTGCAATTGTAGAAAACCGGTTTAGAAAATTTAAATTAAGTTACTGACCTTCGAAGCGGGTTTGCAACAAGTTTGCAAGGAATTAATTAATTTAATTTTGTTTAAATTTTTATTCTTTAGGTGTTGCAAAAACGTAGCTCTTTGTTTGAGCTACCAATTCAAAATAGGGTTATATGATTTTATAGCATTCACGTATTTCATTTTAACGTATCTTTGTCCTTGGCTTGACGTTGCATCTTCAATCGTAACTGTGCAACAAAACGCCATCCTTGATAGGTTTGCCGACTTTGGCAACGGGCTTCATAAGACTTGTGACTAATAATGAAGCCCGTTTCAAATTTATTGCATATCCATGGTAATTATTGACTTTATCTTCAAAATTAACAATAACAAGTTTACAACAAAGTTATTACATAATATGTGCATTTTCTTCTTAACATGGATGATAAATACATGTAAAAATTAAATATATTTTTTCAATTCTATTGGATATATGTGATTGTTGAAATAATTATTGTTCAATTTTATAGATTAGTATTTGTAGAGTTATTTTTTTGATATCAACCCCAGTAACACTTGAATATGCTACTGAGTTTGCAACAAGTTTCATGAGGTCCATGAAAATATTGTTGCAATCATGTGTTAATTGTTTATTTCTTCTTCAAATGTAAAATAAGAAGTTAATAACAATACTAGTACACAATATGCATAATTTATCTATTAAAATCAATGATATATACATACTAAGAATTGAATATGTTTTACTCATTCTATTTATTGATAGCATCTAAACACATTAGTAGTTACTTCAAAATATTATCTTGTTATTACCATCATTTTTCTATGTTATTATATTGATAAATAATTTTAATTGTTCTTTAGATAACATGTAATGATAATAATACATAATATATAAACTTATAAAATCAAGTCAAAGAATTATAAAGAATGTGAGGTAACGCAAATAGTAACTATGACGTATTTATAAGCGATGTTAAACGCGGGTTTACATGCTTGACCCGCCCGGGTGGAGCCCCCACGAGGTTGGGGCCGTCATGGCTTTTATTGATATCGAGTCCTCGCGATGGATAACAATAAAAATGACTTCTTTTACATCATAATAAAACAATAACTTTCGTCCGTGGTGAACTAACTTGATAGATGCAATGACGTTGAAAATCATGTAATATAATGCAAATCAAACAATTTGTTATCTGACTCGAGTCAATAATAATTATATGAAACTTCAAAGAGAAGACAAAAGTATATTTACATTGAGGTCTTAACCACGTAGCCATCTTGGCGAATGCGCGACTACTAAACCCCGATGCATGCTCGGTCATCCTTGGCAACTGAGCATGGCTTAAATGCATGCAAAAATAGAGTCGGCTAAAAGGCAGTGAAAATAAATAGCGAGTTACTCTGCGTCCTTGCGAATAAGAATAATTTAGATTTCGCCTATTTAGAGACTATACCCCAAGTATTATTTTATAGGTTACCATACAAAATAAAACTTTCCTTATTGGCTTTCTAAGCTAACACGATAACCCTTTTCGATCAACAACTTACTCACGGTACACACTTGAATTCTGAGGTATTTCTCTATCTATTATCTTTAGAAGTATAGCTAATTCCCAATATAATATGCACCTCGAACACACAATAGCAAACATATATCTTAACCTCTCATAACTCATGCATATCTGACTCAAACACTTATCTTTAGTTCACTTTAAAATCTTTACTCCCATTTTACAATCATACTCCTCCTATGACAACTAATGTTCCTCGAAGACTTCCAAATATATGCATTTCTTAATATGGTTGAGTAATATATCTTGAATCCAGATAACCTAGAATGCAGTTATCTTCCCAGTTTTAGAATTTTAGTATCACAGACTTATTCATCGTGGTGTCGAATTAGGTAGTTAGGTCGATTACTTATATTCTAGCACATTTTGAATCATTTTCCACCGTATATATATAAAATATCATCAACATCATCGGCCCAGTTAGCATAAACTTGAGTTTATAATTTGCCTCCTAATGCCATTCCAAGGTATCGTCCATTAGCCGCCCAAGATATATAGAACATATCTAACAAAGACAATAATGCCGGTAATTTTACAATTTGAAAATAAATACCGTATCACGAAGAAAAATAGTTGCGCGAGCAAAATTTCTGGCTTAAAAATGAAGTATAACCATCAAAAGCATTTGCTAGCACAACAACGAAGATTAGGAATAGTCATCGTAGTCAAATATGAATAAAATACATGTATCTGGGATTATCGGATAAAGTCATAATTCCTTGTGAAGTCACCAGACAAACACATGAATATATAATAGAGGGTTCCGATAAGCACCTGATCACGGAAATGAAATCCGCGAGAGACTCAAGCAAACGAGCTAAAACTCTAATTAAATGGAAACCACCACATCTACCGTATATCCCCACGGTATCTTATCCTCTAATGCATATACCAGTCGTCACTGCGGGAATGGACAATCAACAATCGCTTTCAGCAGCTTATACACAAGGCCAAAACGCGCTTATACGAAGTATAAAACGCTTATACACAAAAGTATAAGGCACGCGCGCTTATACACAAAGTATAAGGCACACCTTATGTTATCTTAGTAGTATAGGGCCGCCAACCAATGCACTTAGCATCAGTAATCAAAGAGGTCATACGCGTATCGTAGTATAGGAATGACCGCGCGCTATACCGTAGTATGGGGCCAAAACCCCATGTATTTATCTCACCCAGTAGTATAGGGCCACCGACAATCTTGGCAAAGCGTCAAAGAGAATCATACCGCTTGGCTATCTGGTAGTATAGGGCTGCACCAAATGATACTTAAGCGTCAAAGTCATACATAGCTATGAAGGCGGATGACCTTGTATACGTAGTATGGGGCCACCTGCGATACTTGTGGCGATCAAAGAGAATCATACCGCGCTATCTGGTAGTATAGGGCCAATAGCGTCCACACGTATCTGCAAGGAAGAGTCGCTTTAATCCTAGTAGTCCCAACTATGGAATTGTGTCTAATAGTGATGCCTCAAATCATACATAACTCCATCAAGCACACCTCACCGATAACCTTCTTTTACTTCCAACAATAGCAAAGCATACGGCTAATACATCACACAATCGTAAATCAATCGCAGCCGCCCCATGAAGGCCACGTAAATACCGCAGTGCCGACAAAGCCACATAAATACCACAGTGCCGTAGTACGCATATCTGAGAAATATAAGTTGGGGTTCGGTAGTAACTACTTGGCAAACGATGCTGCGGAATAGTCGTAATCATATTAGGCTCGCATGTCATTACAACCATTACATGTATACATTCCCGTAATCATATCGCAGGACATATACACCATTCACACATAATTATATTACAAAGACACACCGCTTTTACCCATAATTATAATACAGGGCTGATTAAAGAAGTACATAAGGTAATACCCGTGAGATGATACCGCCTCTACTAAATTTATCACAAAAGTCCTCCACGAAGAAGCGATCACGGGCATTGCCGCTTCCATGGTCAAGGCCTAAGAACACCAGGAAAATTGTACTCGAGAATAATACCAAAATTACGTTAAAGAATAAACATTACGGCTTCTGTGAACGATTTCATGATCTAACATGGCGGGCAAACTATCGAATTATAAACTCGCCGGACACAACAAATCGATCGCCGCTAAAATTCCATCTATCATTTATCATTACAAATTAACTTATATGTCATTCTAGTTAATCGGCGGGTCCACTAATTATGATATACTCACGAAATATCGATTATATACCGACTTGAAAATATTACTTTTCGACTAGCGCCTTTAATGAATTTTAAATCAGATTTAGCATCCGCGATAGCTATAATAAGGTCCCAGGTAAACCTACCGTTTAAGTCTTGCCAAATATAAGCACTCAAAGTCAGCAGAAACCTAGAAAAAGTCAACTCGACATACGTCCTGGCTTGAGCTCTGAAATCATGAATTAAAAATCACGTATACGTCTGGAACCCGCGTAACCAACTAAGATTTATCATAAAATTCAATTATGTAAAGTCAACCAAAAAGTCAACTATATAAACCAAAGAAATATCTCGAAAGACGAAATTTCTTACACCTTCGAAGAAGAGGCAGGAGAACAATATTCTGGCGATCTTGAGTTTGGCGACAATCGAAGAGAAATGGAAAAATGAAATTTTTAAGGGAGGGCTTAATTTCGGCCAAAATGAGGAAAGATGAAGTTGTGATGATGGTAAGTGTGGAGGATATGTGTGAATAGATATTAAAAAAAACACAGTCGCTTTGGTTTGGTTAATTCTCGTTTTATCGTACTTCATCTCCACGAACCCGTTCAAGGCAAAAATTCTTCCATTAGCGAACACTACTAAATTATAAATGAAATTCGGCTCAAAAGTTTTCTGAGAAATAATATTATCATCGAAAAAAATTATACTATTCCGGGTCCACATGAGGCCAGTACTATTTTTTTTAAATAGCAGATTCAATACAATCTACTTATAAAATTTAAATCGCCGAAATTTTCAGGGAAACAATAAATCGAGATAAACTCAGCCTTAGCTTCGCGTACTTGCTCCCAGCTAAATCAAGGACGCATGCTTTACTCAAATTTCCCAAATATAGTATCTGTCTTCGTAGCTCCCATAATATCTTATGTCAGTGCTTAAAGCGTGACTCTCTTTTGTAACACATTCAAGCCAATTTTCTAATTCATTATCATCTTGTGCTACGCTTGTTATTATTAATATCGATCTTAGTATTATAAACATCACCAGTTGCACCAAATACCACTCAAAATTAAAACTTCATGTAATTACGTCTTGTCCACTCATAATTTGTGTCACCATACTACTCCATATGCATAATTAAGTATGACAAAATTTCACAGCGCCCACGTTCGTCTGCAACTCTTGTAAAATAACTTACAAAGATAAACCTGATAGCATTATGTATAACAATTAAATCCTTTTCCGGCGAGCCCACCACCCGAGCGCCCACTTTCGTCTGACTATCCTCAAATCAAACAATTCACAAATCACACATATAATATCAATCATACACACGACATAATCTCAACGTAGCATCCATATCACCTTTTGATACAACAATTTCATATAGGAACTATTCTCGTAAAATATATTCCGCAGAATCGTCCATAACCTGAAATATACTCCAATTGAACACATGATCATATACAAATTTAAACATGAATACCCTGAAATAAATAGCGAGAATACCTCCATGACCACTTAGTTCAAAATTGACATTTCGCAATTTCACTTTATTAAGCCCGCAGATAAAGTTTATTACGCGGATACAGTCACGATCAATTGCCATATAACCCACTTGACATAGATAGGAGTATGTTAAGTGATAAATCCCCGATTACTCCAGTATCCAAGAGAAATTCTTAATTATTTTAAGATCAACCTCTTACGCTTGATCAATTTCTAATCCGTGACTACGTGTCACGAGAATCACTCCTCTGACTAACCTTTTATTACCCTTAAATTCAATTGCCCCAAACATCAACAACTAAGAGTTAACACGGTGGAATTCCTCTGATACTTCGGTATAATTCGGTCTCTTCTATAGAAATCCTCAAACATATTCATCCGTATTCCGTCTCAAAAGGTTTTATTTAGAGTTTACGTCTCAAGAATGATCATTACTATCACAAAAGATGCCTTCTGCTCAAACACCGAACTCTTTTACTTAAACATTAGTAGCAGTTCTTTCGAGAACTCTTTTCTTATTCGGTCTCTCGATTTGTATTCACCCACAACTTATTTTATCATTTCGTCAATTAGCATTTCCTGGCTTCCCTTATAATCATGAGATGCTTGGTTAACCGATAACTTTACTTCTTACATTGATATTCCTTTAACTCCACCTCGGGTATATCGTATATTAATTATCTCCTTACTTATCCTTAATTAATTTCCGCCATAAAATCTCATTAGCAACGTACTACCGCATCAACTATTAAGACATTTCCCAAAATATATAGATCGCTTGAATATCTACATGTATTTCAGATCGCTGCATTCGTATTCCTAACCATTCACGTGTATCGTTCCAATATAATCCCTCATAAATATCTACTCGTCGTGCCACGTCTGTATGCCCGGCTACCCGTCTCAACAAATACATAACTCGGCGTCGTCATATTACCCAATTCGTTTCACATGTCTCTAATATAACACGTCTTAATCGAAATAACACCACTTAAAACCACGGAATGCAAAGTAGTCGTAAGACCGCAAATGCCTTGGTCAGCGAAAATCTTAATTAGGCGTCACTTTCCAGCGATCAACGGATTCGGAAAAGAAATGAACTTCAGGCAGAAAATATTTCGCACAACTTATACTTGCAGGCACATATACTTGAAAGCGCCAAAGAAAACATAAACTGAAATACGATACCAAAGTATGGCATCCCGCCCAGGTGGCCCCCCGAGTTGGGACCGTCGCCTTTGTATTGTCAATTAAACTAGCGATGGATAACAATAAAAATGACTTCTTTTTACATCATAATAAAACAATATAACAATCCGTGGTGAGGCCCAACGATAGTACAACTTGACATTTGAAAAATCATAATATAAATACACGTCAAACAATTTGTTGTAATCAGTCAATAATAATTATATGAAGCTTCAAGAAGATAAAAAGTATATTTGAGAATTCTTTGACCACCGTAGCCATCTTGGCGAATGCCTTGACTACTCGGCAAATGCATATCGGTCATCCCATGACAACCTAGGCATGGCATGCCCGTAAAGAAATAGGGAGTCAGCTAAAAAGCTGAGTGAAATTAAATATCACAGAAGTTAACCTACCTGATCGTACGAATAAGAATAGTTTAGATTTCTCACCTATTAAAGGCTGTATACCCAGAGTATTATTTTATAGGTTCTTTAGCCACAAATAAAAACTTTCCTTATTGGCTTTAAAACTAACGCGATAACCCGCTCGTCGACAACTTACTCACGATTACACCTTAATTCTGAAATTGTTCTCTATCTATTATCTTTACGAAGTATAGCTAATTCCCCGATATAATATACACCGAAGCAACGCAATAACTTAAGCATATATCTTAACCTCTGCATGCTTCATTGCATATACAAGCTCAACGCTTATCTTTAGTTCGCTTTAAAAGTACTACTCCCCATTTACAATCCTCTCCTCCTATGACAACTAATGTTCCTCGAGAAGACGCTGTCTATAATTTCTTAATATGATGAGTAATATATCTTGAATCAGAGATAACCTAAGAATGCAGTTATCTTCCCAGATTTTCCATTTAGTATCTGGAACTTATTTACCTCAGTAGTGTCAGTGCATTGGTTAGATAAATTACTTATATTCTAGCATTTAGATCCATTTTTTTCCCACCGTATATATATAAAATATCATCAACATCGCCAAGCCAGTTAGCATAAACTTAGGTTTATAATTTTACGCTCCTAATGTTCTCGATTTCGAAGATTATCTAGGTATTAGCCATAAGATATATAGAACATATCTAGCAGACAATAATGCCGGTAAGGCTACAAACGAAAATAAATACGTATCTGAAGAAAAATGGTTGCCGGCAGAAATTTCGCTTAAAAATGAAGTATAACCATGTCAGCTTCTTGTTGCTAGCGCAATGACAAGATTAGGAATAGTCGTCGTGGTCAAATATGAGATAAAATACATGTATAGAGTTATGGGATAAGTCGCATAATTCCACGTAAGTCTCGGACAAACCACGTGAATATATAATGAAGTTCCGATAAGCGCGCGTCACCCAAATGAAATCGCGAGGGCCTCGACAATTAAAATAGTCGTCAGACCTCACATCTACCATCACGCGGTATACTATCCTACAATAAGCATTATACTTTCGATCAAATACACTGCCCGGGGAATGGACAATCAACGATCACACTTAACATACCGCGGTATAAGGCCCAACCCTTATACACAAAGTATAAGGCACGCGCACCTGCAAAGTATAAGGCCGCAGCGCTTATACACAAAGTATAAAGGCCACGCATGTATTATCTTAGTAGTAGGGCCACATCCCAGCAAATGCAGCATCAAAGTAATCAAAGAGTCATACCTTGTAGTATAGGGCCAAACCCCTTGCGCTATACCGTAGTATAGGGCCAAACCGCCTGTTATACCGTAGTATAGGGCCACACAAATGATACCTGACAAAGCGATCCAAAGGGAATCATCTGGCAGCATTTATCTCTGTGGTAGCAGAACTGCGCCGACGATCTTGGCATGTGAAGCGTCGAAGAGAATCATGCAGCAGCTATGCCGTGGTATAGGGCCAAACATACGCTATACCGTAGTATAGGGGCCACCTCGACGATGCGCACGACAAGCGTCAAAGAATCATGCAGCGCGTATCACAGGTAGTATATGGGGCCAATGGCGATCACGTATCTGCCGAGGAAGGAGGAGTCAGCACAATCCCTAGTAGTCCCAGCCTTATAGGGTCATATCCTAATAGTCAGTCGCTCAAAATCATACACATAACTCCATGAGCACCTACCGATAACCAACTCTTTCACTGACAATAGCAAAGCATACGGCTAATAAATCCATGATCGTAAATTCCAATCCGCAGCCTTGAGGTACACATAAATACCACAGTGCGTGAAGCCACATAAATACATAAGTGCCGACAAGGCTACATAATCTGAAATATAAGTTGGGAGTTCAGGCGTCAACTTTTCAAACCGGCCTTGATCTTTGCGAGGGCAGAATCACATAATCATATTAGGCTCCTGTATGTCGTCTGACCATTACATGTATCTGATTTCCCAAGTAATCGTATCAGACATTCCTTTAAATTATATTACAAGAAAGCACGTACACCACTTTACACATAATTATAATACAAGACGGTACACCATTTTAAAGAAGTACATAAGGTAATACCATTGAGATAAATGCTACTCTATGAAACTATCCACAAAGTCCTCACGAAGAAGCAGCGATCCGCGGGCGTGCCCTTCCAGCGGTCAAGGCTGGGAGAACACCCGAGGAAAGTGTGCTGAGACTAATACCAAGAATTACGTTCTAGAATAAGCATTACCAACTACTTGAACGATTTCATCCCAACATGACGGGCAAACTATCGAATTATAAACTCGCCCGGACACAGCGAATGCGATCGCCGCTAAAATTCCCATCTTATCATTTTATCATTACAAATTAACATAATAATTTCTAGTTAATCGGCGGGTCCTAATTAACGATCTATACTCCAAAATATCAATTATATCTCGGCAGAAAATATTACTTTTCAACTAAGCACTTTAATGAATTTTTAAATCAGATTTAACATCATGAAATAGCTATAATAAGGTCCCAATTAAACTCCCTACACATTTAAAGTCTTATGAAAATATCACCTCAAAAGTCAACGAAACCTAGAAAAGTCAACTCGACCTTAACGTCACTCCAAGCGAGCTCTAAATCACGAATTCATCACATATATCGTCCACGGAACCGCGCCAACTAAGATTTATCTTAAAATTCAATTATGTAAAAGTCAACCAAAAAAGTCAACTATCGCCAAACCCAAAAGAAATATCTCGAAAGACTTGAAATTCTTGCCTTTCGAAGAGAATGATAGGAGAACAATATTCTGGCCAGATCTTGAGTTGGCTTGACGATGTCGAAGAGAGAAATGGAAAATAGAAATTTTTAAGGGGAGGAAGCTTAATTTCGGCCAAAATGAGGAAAGATGAAGTTGTGATGATATTGATGATATGGAGGATATGAATAGATATTAAAAAAAAAAGCTTCGAGTAAAACTTTCGGTTCGGTTAATTAAACATCATTACTTAAATCTCCACGAACCCGATTTCAAAGATAAAAATTCTTCCATAGCAAACACTACTAAATTATAAATGAAATTGGCTCAAAAGTTTTCTGAGGAAAATATTATCATCGAAAAAATGCTCTATTCCGGGTCCGCGCCCGTAGAAATTTTTATTTTTTTAGTAACGGGTTGTCTGGTTCACAATATTCATTTGCAAGTTTGTTTACTTGATTCGATTATTAAATCTGATTTATTCTTTAAATGTAAAAATGTTAAGTTTATACTTAATCTTATTATCTGATAGTGTATTTTATTATACAATGTCTAAACATATTAGTAGTTAGTGAAGAATATTATCTTCATATTAGTATCATTCTTCAAAGTTACTATATTGATAAATAATTTTAATTGTTCCTTGGATAACATGTAATGATAATATATGATACATACACTTAAACTAAGGTAGAATGTCTTTATTCAAATGGTTTAATAGGGATCAATTTTAAAAGCTTGAGATTTTAGCAAGCTTGTATCTTTATTCAATGTTAAAACTCCAAAACGGAAGAAATTTTCAAATTAAATATGTTCTCTTCATTCAATGTTAAAAGTATACATTTAAATTTCGACTTGAACAAAAATTACAATGATAAAGATTCAAAATTAAAATATCCGCAGCCGGGGTTGCTTGTCCACTAATATAAGGTTCAATGACCGTTTAAACATAATTCACTCGTTCTTCAACTTAGAAGGTAATTCTCTCAATCTTCAACTTTGATTCTTTTTATCATGGATTGTTCTAATAAAAAGTATGTAACTCATTCTTATTTATTTTTTATTTTTGCAAGTGATTAAGATGTTGGTCTTCAATTCTAAATTTGAAGTGTACGTTGTTCATTTTCATAATGAGAAAGATTTTGTCAAGATTTGAGATATGTTGAACTATATTATGTTATTGTTTCATATTATTTTTTGTTTTTTGCAGGGGATTAAGTTGTTGTTTTTTGTTTTTGCAGGGGATTAAGTTGTTGGTCTTCGATTCTAAAATTGAAGTGTGTTGCTCATTTTCATAATGAGAAAGATTTTGTCAAGATTTGAGATGTGTTGAACTATATTATGTTATTGTTTCATATTGAACTTCATTTTGGTTGTTCTTTGCATTTGGTTGTAATTATTAGACAATGCATTTTGGAATTGAGTGTAAAAGAAATAATTTTTTGCTGCTGTATTTTTTTCTTTAAAATGGACACTTTTAACAACGGGATTCAAAGTTTTGTAACAGCTTGAGTATTTACATGGGTTTGAAAGCATTGCGGCGGGTTTTAGCTTGTTACAACGGACTTCAAACTCTTTTGTCACGGGTTGTGCATGGGTTTTCTGACGGACATTTCGTTTACAACGAACATGGTAACTTGTTTAGCAAGGGTTTAACCCACGTTTAAATTCGGGTCAAGTTTCTTTTTGAACAAAAAATAAAGGTTGCAAAGCTGTTGCCAATTTGGCAACAGGAGTTCGTGGTCATTTTTAATTTAAGCGACATTGCGGATCTGGCTGACCAGTTGCTAACCCGTTAAGAAGGTTTAGCAACCGGGTTACTATGAATTTGCCCGCCAACCCTTGGTCGTTTTTAGTAGTGCATCACGTAATTTAGTATCGTCTAAGTACTTTTTTGTAGTATTATTTTGAGAAGGAGGAAATAGAAATTTGCAATAAGACACATTGGACTAGGTTTAACGTACCCAAATGATAGTTGGAGAGATATCGTAAACTCTTCTCATATTCAACCAAAATGGTTTCAATACAATTACTAGAGGGGCTCTTGCTCATCATCTTGTGGTCTATCACAGAAATAGAGATGGTTTACCACTACGACGATTCTTAGGAATTTTGTGTGGGGGAGGGGGGGGAGGATTAAATGTAAAAAAAAAAAAATACCATTCACCATAAAAAAAAGTATACTACATAAATAATAAACGTTAAGTGGAAATAGAAAGCAAAATTTAAACTATTTTATCTTGTTTGACATCTTTAGTGGCACATGACGATTTTTTTTAAGATCAAAAGCATCTATAATCGAATCAACATCAAAACTACGAGCAATCCGCCTCTCAATGTATAGCACTAAACTATCAGCAATGATGTCATCGTCCATCTTGTTTCTTAACCTTGTTTCACACTTCTTTGTCTCTTCCCATTACTGCACAACTCTGAAATTGTTGAGACATTTTTAAGTCATCAACTTCGTACAAATTAATCTTGAAGTGATTGACTCGTACTTTAAATGTAATGACTCTTGATACAGCAAATACGCAAAGATAAAATTTGGAGTGCTAACTTGCATATATCATCAACATTAAATAAAACAAATCCATCCTCGGATTGATGATGAGTGAGTATGAGCTATTCGTCGCATTTTCACAAAATCGGATTACATAACTCTTGAAGCTGAAAATCAATACAAGCATTAAAAAAAGATCTTTCGAGATGATATTCCTTGAAATATCATTTTATACGGGATCTCCCTCTTCCTTCTTTATAAATCATTTGGATATCAGGAATCTCAATTTTATGATTGCAATAAAATAACTTCACTTTATCAAACAAAGTAAGTCATCCTTCTTGTCTTAATTGTTGGAGCTGAATTCTTGTTGATGAAACTAAATGCATAGCATTTTCAATATCTTGAACTTTAGATTTGCAATGTTTTTGCATAAATCATCATTATCTCCAATATTTCAGCATCCATATGCAAAAGAAATATGAACTCAAAATAATCTTATCATAAACTCCATCGGCTTGACTTCTTTGGCGGAAGTACCTTCTATTATTGATTATATCTTTTAAGACTAAGCCGAGTTGCATCGTACATATTAAGCAAAAATAAGAGATTGCCGTAGAGAACTCCGCCAGGTGTCCCCGTGTCTTTTTAAAGTGCCGATTTGGTTTAGCTACAAATTTCCAACTTTTAATGAAATTTCCTCCAAAATCGTCGGTTTAGTAGTAATAGCTGATGCATGTCTCTTTACTAAATTAGTTACACATTAACAATAGATGTTACATTGTCAAAGAATTGATGAAAAAATATGACATCGGCGGCGACCCTTGTGCCAATTGAAGGCGATGTGCAAAATAATACATAATAATATGCAAATGGGCATTCCTTAAATCAGCTTGTAAACCATTCCATTGTCCCCTCATATTACTAGCCCCATCATATCCTTGACCTCTCATATTTTTAATATCAAGTTTGTGAAGTGATAAAAGTTCACATATGTGTGACTTCAAACTTAATGACTTTATATCTTGAACATGAACTAAATCCAAAAATCTTTCTCTAACAAATCCTTAAGTGACAAACCTCAAAACACGCCATTTGCTCTTTTTTTTATTCATCTCTAGACTCATCCCAACAATACAATATTTACTATCTGATTTCTTCACGAATATAATTTGGACTTTCTCTCCTATGATTGAAAAATCACCAATTAAATGTGATGTGTAGAGGCATTCAGCGAGAGATCTTACAAACTTCCACATTTTCATTATAAAGTCCAAAGGCTTCAAACAACTCTAGAAAATCACCTTTATTTTGAATCGGGACCCTTCCTTGTGGTACCAATAAGATGGCTTGTAGTGGAAGAAATTTCATAGAATCGGTGTCTGCAACTGTGACGATTTTTTGAGCAATTTGCTATGACGATTGATTTTACAATTGAATTTCAGTATGTTGAGATGAATTCTTGAAAATGTTTAATTGTTCAACTGCAGAGTTATGTGATGAGTTTGAATCTCCCACATGTTTGAAGAAAGCACATGTTTTTCCTGTGATTTTACTCCCATTATTAAATCTTTTCACCGTAAAAGCCTATCCTTTTGTATTTGATTTGCTAAAAAGATAGCATGAAAAACAATAAGTAAGATTTGCTTAGGAGAATATTCGACCCGATACTTTTGAATAGTGATCTATTACTCGATGAAAATAGTGACGTTAACATCAATTGGAGTTTGTTAGGGAACTGGCACGATCTATTTTATACTAATATAAAAAAGCTTAGCGTATTTTTCTTTATTGATAAGGCAAACACAATTAAGTTCTTTTCCTATGTCAACTTTATATGGTAATTCATCGCACTTCAATTGATTGACTCTATTTTTTTGATGCACGTTGATCGAGAATCTATATCACAGTTGTTCAATATTATGAGTCAAAGTTGGTGTAGGATCGCATTCACCAGCGACACTTTCAATATTGGACTCTTTTCTTTTAAAATAAGATTTAATTGAGTTCTTCCCCATGAAATTTATGTCTGAAATTGTAAATATCGAATAAATTTAATAATCTAACATAAATTACATAAAATATACTGTATGACTTAAATTTTAAAATTAACTTAATTAAAATTAAATAATATAACAGCCTTGTAACAAATCGTTTAAACTTAGTAAAGAAAAGAATTATAAAATAAATAAGGCATATTATAAAATATGCTGACGATACTGATACATTAAATGTATAATACTCCATGTCTCCATTATATTATTATTATTATTATTATTGTGTATTATTATTAAGTAAAAGGAAGAAATACCTGATACCAAAGAGTTGAACAAAATTTGATTTTCCAAATTCCAAAGTTGTAAAATTGCAGTCGATTGTTTATTATATTTAGGTGAACTCACAAGCTGATTGTTTGGTGAATTGTGCAAAGGTGTCGTGGGTTAAAAGTAGTAGTTTATTATATTTTGGTCAAACTTATTTGAATCATGTATTTATGAGTTATAAGTTTTGGGCTACAATTATCTTGTCAAATAATATGGGTAGTCGAGAAGTGTATTAACCTAATAATTAAAACTTTAAATATAAAAATTAAAGGGGAAATGAATGATATAATTTAAAAAAAAAATATAATATATATTTTTAAATCTAGGAGAACGATTGCTAAGCTCCTCAGTTCCTCTACTGCTCTCAACTATTCCTTTCTTCTTTTGTTGGTGATTTTTTGCAACCAAAGTAGACATATTCTGATCCACAATAATGTGCTCTATTTGCTCCATTCTTGACCGTCTGTGCACTTATCTTCTTATTGTATTCAAATAGTAGTAATTGGAAAACTTGTTATAGTAGTAGTTGTAGGAAATAGTATGACTTAAGACACATATATATAGTAGGCTTAATTTTCATTTTGCCCCTAACTTAAGTAAAAAGACAAACAGAACTGGAAAGAAATGAAGTCAAGCTTATTATATAGTTCGTTTTTGAATAGTAGTACTTCAATTTGTTCTACTAATAGGACTTCTTGCAAATTGCAACAATATTGATCAAAGTTGATATATATACGAGGGTTAACAATTTTAATTACCAAATACCAAACACTTGCAAAAAAACACAGATACTTCAATTCATTCATTTTGATATATGCATTTGTACAAACTTAGATGATTTTCTATTAAAACGATTATCAAATTTTACTTTATTTTCTAGGTTTGATGTTTTATTGTACATTTTTTTTGGTTATATCTCATATATATTAGGCTTTGTCATTATAGGTATTGAAATACATTATTAGTCGTATCATTTTATATAATCCTATTACAATAGGAAATACTATTTATCAACAAAATTCTCCTACACCCGATTAGGACATTTTCCGCCGTATAAAAAATACCATCGAGCATCATTTTTCTGAGAATTGATTTGAACCATCTCAAAAGCTTCTACCGAAAACCGCAAGCTACCAAGCAGTAGTGTCTACCAAAATTACATCGAAACGCAAAGTAAAATGTGCTCAAGATGGAGAAACCTACACTACCTCTGGCATCCTTCAGACAATTTGTAGGTAACATGGGTTTAAAGTAATTACTTATATTACTATTGTTAACTTTGAAAAACAAATCTATTTTCTAATTTTTTAGCGAGACATATATTTTGGTATAATTTGTTAATAAGACATGGAGTTTTAAGTAATTATTGAATTATTATTAATTTGGATTTATTATTTATTTAATAATTATGCATATTTTTGTACAATTCGTTAAGGGAGATATGGTTTGATCAATTATATTGTTATTGCTAATTTTAAAAAAATGTTTTTTTGTGATATTAAGATGTATGAGTTGTTTGTTGCTACCACTATTAGTTGTCTGTTGATCTTTATTTTTCATTATTTATTATTCATACTTGATGATTCCTTTTTTAGAAGCTTGGTAAACGATTTTGACTTCAGTATGCTGATAATGATTAGATAGTGAGAATGAGAGGTTGGATGTATATTCTGCTTCATGTAGAACTATTGTAGGCTTCCTTAAGTTTGATAGATAGACTATTACGTAGTAATTTTTAGTCTTCCCTTTTAAATAAATGGAATGTGATTTTCATGATGTATAAAGAAAATTGCAAAATCAACGAGTATGATCAGATAAAATTCATTTGCATGTTTTGTATTTAATTGTGTGATGGTTAATATAGAGTGGGTAGGAAGTTAGGGGCATGAATAGATATGGGAGCAGGAGAAGATAATAGCTAAGAACAACTTGGAGGTGATGCAATACTTATCACATCTAATGTCTATGAATCTTTATATCCAACATAAATTACATGTTTCGGATCGATATTGTTAGGCTAAATCATGAAGTATATTGCATGTATCACTAATTTACGCATATCATATTTTTCATGGGTGACGAATAGATACTTGATTGTGTTGACAAGAAAGCATTGGTTGATAGGTAATTTAGACAGACCTTACGAAAATTATTATGTCATAGAATAATTGTCTGTAATAATTAAGATTTGAGATTTCAAATGCCTGCAGATTGTGTAGAGCTATTGGCGGTGTTGCAGAGAAAGTCAAGATTGAATGAGTGACCAGTCTTTATCTAACAGAGTCGAGGAAGTTGTCCTCGCCATTATGAATTTCGTTAAGCGGGATAGAGGGATTACTCTTCCAAGCAAGACTTATGATGATTCTCTTGATAGTTGTCGGTAACCATTTATGGGATGGGACTCGAGAGTATGGTTCAACTTGCGGCGAGAAATCACGAGCGAATTATTGGCTATCTTTCCTCCAATCCATGTATACGTAAGCTGGCATGTATATTGGCTTTTGCGTACTCGCTTTCTACGCACGGTACACTACTTACTTGCTCCTTCTGCCCAATGACTAGAAATGCAGTTGCAATTGCTCTCGCCTTGCAGGCAGAAGTAAGTAGTTGTGAAAGCGATCCCAAATATTGTTTCAAATCTTCAAAGCGATTGCGTGCGTCATCCCAATAAAAACCGTTTGTTGACTTTCCTCAAATTTTGGCAGGAAAAGAAGGTTCAGCTTCGCATATTTAGAAATAGACCGGCTTGGGCCGGCTAAGCATCGGTTAATTCTGCGTATCTTCATAGCGCTTCGGTGGTTTCATACGGCAAGACACCTTGATTTTATCGGGTTGGGCTCAATTCCCTCTTCGATTATCATGTAGCCCTAAGAACTGCGGAGGTTACCCTAAATGAGCATTTTTTTTGGGTTGAGTTTTAGAACTTGCTATCCATGACCCGTCTGAAGAATCTCCACCGAGGTTACGTAAGTGTTAAGCCCGCATTTTGCTTTTGACCGCGTGGTTGTGGGTTCGATCCCCCCTGGCAGTTGCCAACGATGTATTAGCATTTTTCGGCGTCAACTCTACGAATAATTCTTAAACTATGACTACTTGGAATATGAGTCGCGTGGATATCCTTCCGTCTATCGTCGATTCAACATGGTCAAATACCGCGGATTGAATGAGAATCTTGGGTTGGCGGGAACTATCTTCTGATTGGTTCTTTGTATTAAATTGTCGAAGTCGTGCACAGCGTGGCCACATGGTGACCATAGACACTCCCGATGCCAAAGTCGATTATGGATGAATTAATTTGTATTATAGGTATGAATATGAAAATTAACATTACCTATAAATATACGGTTGGTAAGGATGTATATATGAGTGTCGCGATAAGTTGGTGTATGAGGTGAGAATGCTTTGTAGCGTGTCAATGTTATTGGCGTAATGAAATTTGAAAAACCTATATTCTCCGCTTGCGTTGGGCGAGAACTAATGATGATGGGTATACTAGGTCTGTCCGGTAGTAGTGTTGTGCAACGGACCCGGGCCTTGGTGGGCCCGTCTATGGAGTGCGGCCCGCTAGTTCGGGACCGAATTATTGCCTAAGCCCACGAGCAGCCCCAATCCGTTAAAATGAGGCGGATGGCGCCAATGGATTGGTAGGCTGGGCGATCGAGCCGTTGGTTGGTAGGAATTGATTCAGGGCCACTGAAATTACACAATGCTTGATGAGTACTTAATTTCGCCTCATGAAATATGTTAATACCATAATTAATAAATTTTCTACTCTAAATGTGGTAGCGTTTCAATATAAGCGGTCTTCGTTTATAAACGAAAAAAAACTACGTAATACAACTCGTAAACATGTGTTTTCTAACAATCCACACTAAAGTTGACAACAAAATGTTGCCAAATCATGGTGATCTTATGACCTAATAAGTGCCTCTTCACGATGACCGGTTCCTCCTTTACCCCCACCGTTTTCCATGATAGAGCTATCTTTACAATCTATCTGAGTTGCTTTTTGATTTTTCCACGATTCGTACAAAATGTAGCCAAATCCGGCGTTTTTCCCTTTAGATTAGTAGTATCAGTAAACACTAGATTGAGAGTTAATTACGGCCATTTCATCCATACGATTATCATCACTCTAGATTAACATAGTCATTAGACATACTAAGCATTATCAATTTCACTTTGAACATTTTTACGAGATTACGTTTGATGCCATTGATTTAGAAGAACAAATATCACAATTAAAAAAGATGGCGAGATAATACCGAACGGAGATGGAGCAAGGTAAGTTGTATATTACAACGAAGCAAACTGCGACTTGAAAAAAATCCTTGAGTCTCGATTGAATCCTTGGAGCTTGATAAAATTCTTAGACTTCAAAAACAAACAAGTAATGAATATTGTAATTGCTTAGAAAGTGATTGTTGATGATTTGAGATTGCTTAAGAATGATTGTGAGTTGTGAGAAATGAAGGGAGGTGTTGCCCCCTTTTATAGAGCTCTCCATGATGTGGTACCACTTGGATTGATGGAAGAAAATGAAGTAATATTCCTTAGAATCATATTTTTGCAGGGACCAAACGTGGTACCGTTTGGATGAAATGGTACCACGTTTAGTACAAATATATCCGTTTGGAATAAGCGAGTACCCCGTTTCAGCGAAGCGGCACAGCATCAATGATCATAAAATTTCATAAAGTAGTCATTGAAACTACGATTGAGTAGATTTCATCGAAGCGGTACCAACAATGATCATAAAAGTTCATAAAAAGTAGCCGTTGAACATTAACGTGAATGCCGTTTCTAGCGATTTTCCACGTGTAAAACTCTGATAGCCGTTAACAAGCGTTATGAATTGTCGTGGTACCGTTTCGTTTAAATAGTGTATCGTTTATAGTAGAAAATTTGTAGAAAGCTTTTTTCTTGATCTATAAATAGACCGTTTTCATTTTAATAATCACAAGTTCTAATCGCGTATCAGCAATAAAGTTCCGCAATCTAAATCCTGAAGTTGGCTATGCCTCCGAGAGCGAAATTCGGATGGAGTGTCGTGTAGAGAGTTTTCAAAGGTTATCGTGCTACATCCGCCCGAGAAAGGATGGTACCTCAGCTGTTCGAAGGTGACCAGCAACGTGGTCGGTGAGTGTAAACTAGTTGTTGATGGCGAACTTTTATGGCGTCAAATCGAAATGGAAGGCTCGGGGATGGTGGCGAAACACACCATATGTTTACTTCACGGATGGGTAGCCTAAATTTTGGGCGTCCACAACCTGCCGTTGGTGACTTTGTAACTTCGGTTTTCTGAAATTCTTTGAGCGTATCGTTGTATCGTGATAGATTTGTTTTGTATATACGGTCTTAATGCTTGCTTGAGAAAAGGCTTGTATCTTAAACTATTTAGCGAAGTATTAATAAAAGTTATTTCATTAGAAATATTATTTGTTCAATTTTAAGCGAAATTAATTTGTTCGATTTTAATCGAATTTTAAGGTAATAAAATTTTACCGTTAAATTAGCTTGATTACCGTTTTAAACAAAAAAAAAATTGTAAATCTTATAAGCATTAGTGCAGATTAACTCGAAGCGGTACCACGTCATTCGATACACATGTTCCTCCAGGCGAATATGGGCGGTAATCCGCCGAGCCGGGCGGGCGATTCGTTAAGAGATCATGGGCGCGTCGAACATAATATTCTGTTGGCGCGCCCGGTTCGATCCTCGAGGCCCGGCCCGCAGAAAGCGAACGCGGGCGGCCGTAACATATTCGACATGCGAGCCCATTAACGAACCGGGCGGGCGGTCCGTTAAGAATCTTGGGCCCTGACCGATTCGAGGCCGTGTGTATCGGGGACGGCGTGGTACGTTGATTTGGCGTACCCGTTTACAACTATTATAATATATATTTTTTGCTACTTGGTACCACGTTGGAATTTAACGGTGTGGGTTTGAATAAAATTTGGTTAAAATTCAGACAAATACTTGCTAAAGTGAACAAATACGTTGTGAAACTCAACTTTACTAATACTTCAAAGGCTATTTACAAGATCATTGCGGCACTACCATAACATCATCCGTCTGAATGGACAACGAAGACGATACAATGATTACGTTCACGTCATTGAGATTGAAACACAGAAGTTAAGTCATATGACTAGGTAATATTTCTAATTCGATGCTTCGTCAGTTAAGTAAACGTTAATTGTGTTTAAATTCGCCATCCTCGGACCTTTCATTTTTATTTCACGTCATACAACTTCATTAAATCAACAACTAAGCACAATCACCTTGCGAAAAAAGTTGTACCGTGAACAAAGGTGGGAGTAGCGATTTTTCTTACCGTGGAGAGCATGGTGAACTTGGGATTATGAACTTGTTATTAAGTTGATACTTAGGGTTTGTGAACTTGTGAATTGTGATTATTAAACATGAAAAATGGTCTATTTATAGATGAAGAAAAATATTTCTGCATATTTTCTGATACAAATGGTATACCTTTTAAATGGAGCGGTATCCAGGTAATTACATGGCAATTTGGCAGGCTGCTAGCGACATAAGCGTGGTACCATTTTGAATTAAGCGGTACAGCTAGTTTCAGCTATGGTTCTGGTTTAGGCGGTACCCGTTTATTCAACGCATATAATTGTACACAAGCGGTACCGTTTCATACAAGCGGTACCCGCGGTTCAGTCCATGCGATACCATGCTTCATTTCTACTGCCTTCACCCAATGAAGAGCTCTATAAAAGGGGCAACGCCTCCCCTCATTTCTCACAATTCAAAATCATTCTTCTTGATCTCAAAAAAAATTATAATATTCATTCTTGTTTGATTTTGGGCTTGTTCATTGCAATCCAACAATACCTTGCTCCATCCGATCCATTGTGCTCTATCAACTTTTATAAATTTTGATATTTATTTCTTCTAAATTAATGACATCAAAATGTAAATTAAGTCATTTGAATTTATATACCAAATGCATATACAATTGGTATAATCTTGGATCCTAGCAGCTAAATTAAGTCATTTTTAATTTCTATGTGAAATCGTATTGTGAAGCATTAGTACCCTTTAATCGAACTAAAAGAGTTTTGATGTTCGAGAAATGGAAAGATAAGAATTGAAAGAGTATTAATGTATAACATGTATAGCAAATACGATCAAGGTATGGACAAGGTAAGGCCGCGCCTCTAGTAATTAATACAGTTTTAATGTGCCCGGTAGAGTTAAAATACGAAGTCCAACAAGATCACCTTAGAAATGCTTTACAATTTATTTGGAGGTGAAACTAAATCCAATCGCTCCTGAAGACACTAATGAGTTAATTTCGATATTTAACTACTAACTTTGAATTGAGTGATATAATGATAAAAATTCTTTTGATATATTAAAATGGTGGCGAGTAAAGAGCATTATTTCGATTATTGTCTAAGATGGCAAAAGAAATATTTTCTATATCTATGTCTATAATAGCTAGTGAATCCATTTGGCATGGCGAAGCTTCTGATACACTCAAAGACGGTCGAAACACCTGAGCTCGGCGATTGAAGTATATGTGTGTATCAGAGATTGGGCTGACCACCGGGCATAGGATGCAAGATAAAGCGAAATCATAGAAGGAAAGGAGAAAACGATACGTTCGATGATCTTAGTGACATTGTGGAAGAAATTGAAGAGCGAAGAGCCTTGATAGAAATATCTTTCAGACAAAGAAGAATCGAAGATGAATTAGTTTATGATGATTAGATTTGTATAGTTTGTACAATTTTGATTGAAGGAAACTCATGTAAGCTCTGGCCCACCGAGTATAAAGGCGTGAGCGGCTTAATAATAATAAAATATCTATTTTGTTTCAATTTGACAAGTGTATACATTTTAGCCACCTCAGTGTCATTAAAGCGGCATACGCCTCACACCGTAAAAGCGATTACCACGCTTTTAGTTAAGCGTGGGCCGTTGATATCTCGCGGTACCACGTTTAAAACAATAAATGACTTCTACTGTCGGGAAGTTAAGCGACCCACCGTTAAAATAGGCCCGTTGGTATTTTAACGTGGTACGTTTTGTTGAGCGGTATCACGTTGACAGAATATGATAAACTTTACGTAAGTGGCATTGGCACCGTTGGAAATCAAGCGGTACCACGTTTATATGGATAAGAGGTTTACGAAATAAGCGCGATTTTTAACTTCATCTCATTGCTTCATAATTTTTCAACTTCCAAACCAAAATTAACCTACAAATTTCTTCAATTATTCCTCGCCTTGACGTAAACTTAACTTTAAGTGTTACATTCCAAAAATCTGTTGATTAACGCTTAACTTCCAATTTCAAAAAATGACACGAAAAAATAACAAAAACCCGTCCACACAAGGCCAAGAGGAGGCACAAGGACCCACGACGATCCTAATAAAGAGGAGCTAGACAACCCGAGTGGAAGAAGAAGAAGCACGTCATTGAAACGACAACATGAAGAAGTCGAGGGAGGCAAAAAATGAGGATGTCGAGGATTGGCATCGAAGTGGAGGGCAAATGCCACGACAAGGAATGTACCTCGATGAAAGCGAGATCAAACAATTCATGGGTAACCTCTTATTCCAATATTTAGATGATGCTAAATTAAGTGGAATTTGTACATTTAGTTGTGAATGGTATCGATATAGTAGTGCAATTCTATAAGTCTATGACCATGGATCGTAGGCGAACTAGATAATGGTGACCTATGATAGGACTTACATTTAATGTCAGCGATTGTAGAAGGGATGATAACCGAGGAGGATTTGAAAGTAAATTTTTTATGGTAGACTGGGGAATGTGACGAGGGGTGTATAGAGGATTATCCGACTAGGGGTGGTGAGGGTGGGCGCGTAAAGCAGAAGAATGTTTTAAGATTCTTAAGCAATGTCATTAGAGTCACTTGATCACATGAGAGTTAGTTGTAGTCTGATTTAAATAGGCGGAAAGTTTGTATCGAAGGTGGTCGATGGATTTTGTTTCCTACTCTTAGTCGAGCCCACGGAATTTAGCGTGTAAATGTTGCTACTTGGGGGCGCTCTTGAATGATCTGAGGTTAACTACCCTTATATTATCATAGAACACATTTTTACCATAAAAAGTAAGGCTCCTTGATAGGCGTAAGTCCGTCCCATTTCTTGGTGAATGTACAAAATGTCCCACATTTTTTAGAATGTCGTAAGCGTAGGGTTAATAAGAGTTTGATGGTAGGAAAAGCCTCGGTGCTAAATTTGAAGTTTATTTGTAGGAGAGGGCGTTGCATTCTAAGTAGGAGATTCTACGAGACAATATGAGGAGGTTAGGCACGAGTTTGGAATTTGATGGATCTGAGCCACAGAGAGGCTGCTCACGATAAGATGGCGCCTAATGCGGACGAGAGTAGGGGATGAGATACATCCATTTCCTTAAGGTGGGCATCTCCCATGACAATGAGAGAGGCCCGATATTGAATACACGGAGTGCCTAGTTGATACTTTAAAGAAATTGCTTGAGGAGAACATTTCATTGAAGAATGAGGTGACCTCGATGAAGACGGAGATAACCGGGTTCGCCCGCGTCATGATGTGATAGACCCCGCGAAGGATCTTTGACGATATGGCGTCGATGAGGATCCATATGGATGAGATGTCGAGGCGATTCGGAGGATGTATGACATTTCAAACAACCTAGTGGGGCTCCCAGCTGATGCGCCTCCTCCCATGGGACCCTCTTGATGATGCATCGACCTTGATCGTCGAAGAAGGACGTGAAGAAACACATGAATGAATGTGTTTATATATTCATATGTATGATATAATGGTGTTTGAATTTGAACAATATTTTTTATTTACGTACTTTGATGTTTTTTATTCATATGTATGATGTAATGATGTTTGAAGTTGAACAATGTTTTTTATTTACGTACTATGTTTGTCGGACGTTTTAATATGTTATTTCTCAGTAGTTTGATATGTTGTCAATATTGTGAATGTTGTTAGTGGTGTGATATGTTGTGAATGTTGTGAATGAATTACACCAGCTTACTATAAGCGTGGTATCGTTTGGATGGAGCAATTACCACTGGTTATAATAAAAAATTTCATTAATCTTTGAGTATTAAGCATTAGTGCCAGTTTCGTATGAAGCAGTCTGCAGTAGAGGCTGGGGGGGCTGAGGCAAGTGCAGGTAGAATCTTGCATGTGAATGTGGGTGGGCTCGGGCAGACTAAGGCCCCAGAGCACAATCCGACCCGCTCCTTGAACCGGGGGGCGTTCATGGGGTGATAGGTCGGGCAATTCGAACGAACTGAGGTGGTAGGCCCCCGAGCAGGTCACAGTGGTCAGTGCCACGTCTACTTTAGGCAACCTCTTAAAAACAGAAGAGAAACAAAAACTACATTGGGCCTGGATCATCTTTAGGAATTTAGCCGCAACTCTCTAAGCAGTATGTAAGCACAAGTGCACTACTTCAGAATTAACGTAGAAACTTAAACCACTAGTCCACTAGTATAAAAGTGTAGTTGGAGCTAAAAATGAGACATTAAATATTCATTCTAACATGTAACTTTTTTGTTTAAAGAATTTCATTTTTAATATAAAAGACATTAAATGTAGATTCACATTATAATTTAAAAACATAAATCTTAGCATACATATATTCAAATTTCATAATAAAATTGTAACAAGAAATTAAATATAAAAATAAATAAACTAGAATAAGAAGCGTTTTCAATTTTTATTTTTTTTAGTTTTTATATGTAAAATCTTATAAATAAATAATGGTTTAAGCAGTATTAGTTTTATTTTTGTATATGTAGACATCGAAATTTTATCAAGAAGTAATTAAATTGATTAAGACGAATTACTCAAATTAATTAAAAGGGTCGCTTAAATTTAAGGAATATCACGTGGTTGATAAGGGTTTCGATTAAATCTAAATTCAAATCCGTCGCCGGACGACGATGGTTCCATGATGTGCAGGTTAATGGTGAAGAATAAGGGTTTTGGCGTTAATTAGCACTTAAGTTCGAACTTCGAAATAGGGTTCTCGAGAAAATAGCCTCGCATTAAATGTCAGGATAAAATTGGGGCTGAAAACCTAATTTATTAATGAAAAAATACGCCCAAGCGGGTGATTCAGAGATGCCACGTGGCTCGAAATGAATAATCGCATGGCTGGGGTTTTAAAATAAGTCTGAAGTTTTGTGGTTGAAAATCAAGTCTCCGGTTATGTGGATCCAAATCATTATTTCAGGAAGTTGTGTGGTGTAAAATCAAGACTCCAAAAGGTCAGAATTCCCGATATGAAAATATTTTGGCGCAGAAAACAATCGAAGCGCTTCTTGGTATGAAATAGGTGCCCAAAATACATTACTTGGAGGAAAAGTACTTCAAATTATTAACGGTCGAGATGCGCCTCAAAAATTGACGGTCAGATAAAGTGATCGCCTGAAATCAGCAAATGCGATCAGCGTTTGAGGGCCCGAGGGAAACCTATAAATACCCCTACATTTGGTAGAAAAATAATTCACACACATACAACTCCTGAGAATTCACCGCCCAAAACACACAAAACCTTGAGAAAAATACAAAAGCCTTCTGAAATTTAAAGTTAAATCTTTGAAATAGCTGCGGCAGAAAAACACCACGTGGTAGGCGGAAAAACGCCTCAGGGTGAAGCGTAATAGGAGCTTTGAAATTGGGATTATTGCTGGCATAATAATCATGAAGTTTGAAATAATCGATGAGAATCTGACGAAAGGTTCGACGCTTGAATATTCGGAGTTAAAATTTATGTAGCCCACTGATTATTCAAAAGCTTGGATGGAAACGCCCGATAAATTTCGAGGTTTGATTAAGTAAATCCCGAGATAGGGAATAAAGCGGCGTTCGGTCCATATCGCGGATTAGGCGGCTCTGTTCTTGGGGCCAGTATGCAGTTGATCGATCGTCAGCAAGGTTGGAATGTTACGCCATGCGTCGTATTTCTAAATAATTATTAAGGTTCTTTGTAGTGAAAATTTAGAAGTATTGATCTTCGTAAACTTCATCTGAAGTAATGGAAATCTCATTTAAGTCGAAGTGGCCATAAATCTCCTTTAAGTCATGTGGTAGGAATGCCATTTAAGTCGCGTGAATTCATATCATAGTCAAAACTTTCTGACAACCAGCTGCAAAGTAGTTATAAAATGTGACGAAGCGGCGTTGTAATGACTTGCCACTATCCTTCCATGGGAACTCGAAACTTCAGTCATATCAAATCGAAGTGTAAATATCGAATAGCTAAACTCTGATAAGCCAGAGTGTCGTATCTGGCCAAGTCATGTAAAAATGGTGAAACACCAAATCGAAGTCAAAAGCTGAGAGAATTTTGTGGAGCTTATCGAAACTGCAGTCTCACCAGGTAGTACTCAAGATCAAATTTGTTCGAGTCAAAACCAATTCAGACGTCTATAGATAGTCGACCAAGCTGACTTAGGAATTTCATGGTTTGAATGGTCGATCACTCTTCGATTTGATAAAGCACTGACCTGTGAGAATTTTCGCTATAGTGGATTTATTTTGTCTACACTATCATAAATAATAAAAATTCTTCTTTGCATTACAGTATATATTAATAATTTAAATATTGAGATAACGAAATGATTCACCAAGATATCGAGTCTGATGAAGAACACTTCGCGGCTCGGTTCACCTGAACCTAACTGAACAAAACGTTTGGTCTCATGCACGACTCTATTGAGTCTTGATGCCAATTATATATTACAACAAACCATGAATGATTAAAACATAACAAACACCAAGGAAGCCAATCAAGAAGACTGAGTCATATTGGTTCGACTTGTGCGACCAGATATGAGTTGGTGGAAGAACTCAGTCAACTTCTCTTGTGTCACATTTGGTAGCACCACAATGTGTGCCAAATCTCCCTCACAAGAAAGCTGCCATTGATGAATGATTTCATCATCTTTAGGTCTCTCAAAAACCACTACAAGGCTCCACTCATTTCGAAAACAAACAATCCCTTCTCCTTTTATGAGTCCTTCAAAGTAGCTAGCATTCTCAAGACATTTTTGAGAATCTTTTTCAAGCCCAATTTTTCCTTTGATGCTCAAGTTGTGCCAAAGATATATAGCAGCATGGCCATTTCTACTTCCTGAAATAGTGGCATCTTTAGAGTAAATGACCTCAACATCTTGTGAGATGAGATCAATGTAACTTTTTCGGGTCATTTGGATACCACATGGCATTGGACATCCTAGAAACTTGTGACCGGAGACACTAATACTCCCTATAGGTTTCTTGAAAGAAATCTTTGGTGCCTGTTGATCAAATACCAGAGTGTATTAGTAAGTTGGTCATGCCCTTTTACAGTAGATTGGAATTTGTGTATTAATTGATTGATGACATGGTTGTCGTGTACCAATAAAATGTATTCTATGAAGCTTTACTATTTGTTTTTTTCTTACTGTACATTAAACAATGACACAATTATAGGTAGAAGTTGATTAATTGTGTATTTGATTGAGGATGAGATACATTTTGTGTTAAAGTGACTGGACACTTTTTCGAATGGAATCAATTGACACAAAATATATCCCATTTTATAACGCATCACTAATCATCCTCTTGTAAGTGCCTATTGGTAATAAATTAAGAGAGCAATTAAAATAATTACATGTTTATTGAAAGGGAGCATGAGACCAAGTAATGCCGCATCACAATGTATGTAGAATCGCTTATTTGAAAAACCACATTCATGGAGGATTTCTATGATTAAATCCAGGTCATCTATTGCTCCTTTAAAAGTTGTACCTGAATTTTTTTGGGTTAAGAAAATGAGATATATGTGAAATTAGTTAAAAAAAAAAAAAAAAAAAAATAATATATATTAAGAAAAGGTGACTTTAGAAAATATCCTTCTACTTATAAAAGTATGAGTTTTTATTATTCTTATTATAATATTTTACATTGGTAGAAAAAAATATGTTTAAAATTTGAAAAAAATTCTTGCATAACAATTGATAATTAATAAGTCTTATTTTTGCCTAAAATTCTATAACACTTTCATAAGTATGCTAATTACTATATCTTCATTATCAACATCTTGGTCAATTATATAAAAATATTCAACATATTTACCCAAATACCCAGCCAGATAAAATTGTTTGATATATCACTGCGTTTGATTTTAATTTTGCTCATGCCAGTAAGTACATTTGTTTAATGCAATGAATTAGTTTACTCATCACTAAATTTTTTGTATGATAATTATTGATATAAATTGAAAAATAATTTTCTAATCCAAAAATTACTATTAAAATAATATATAAGCTAAATTATTATGTGATATTTTATATTAAATTACAACAATTGAAAAAAAAAAAAAGTGTCAAATTTATGTATCTAATACTCCCTCCACCCCCAATAGATTGACAAGGTTTAAATTTAATTTTAAAATTAAATGTTAAATTCAAATATTTTATTTATAACTTGTATAATATTTGGTAAAAATTATCAAATAATAATATTTTTCTACTCATCTTTTAATATTGACATTAAATTTTATTTCAAAATCAATAATATGTTTATCAATGAAGAGCGTAAAAGTTTGTCAATTTGGATCATTTAAATCAAGAATGACAATCATTTTAATTTTTTATTTATTTAATAGATTTGGATATTTTATTTCAAAATTTAATTTTTTTATTATAATATATATAACATATTAGTTTTATGCTTAAATAAAAATATTTTATCTATAAACTATAGATGCAATAATTGAGTAGAGTTGAATCCATCATGAAAGAAAGTCAAACAAAATTCAATCTTTACGACATTTAATACTCCCTCAACAATTTTTTTAGTTGTCGTTTTAGCGAAATAAATTTTTTAGTTGTCGTTTAGCATAATAAAATAACGTTTTTACGTTTCGATGTCTTTTTGACTACTTTTGTCTTTAATTAACAACTAACGATGATATTGTTTCAATTGATTGTCAATTCAGATATAACTTTTTGGCCTTTTTTGTTATTAACTTGTCAGTATACTAATGTCTAAGCGACGATTAAAAAATGGAGAGGAGTATTGATTAGTAATTAGTAAACTAAATTAGAATATATTGTCATAATAAATACTTATATTAGTTTTCACTTTATATGAAATATAATTCGCCGACATTATGGTCTAAGAAATGCGTACGCAGTATATATAATCGCTTTTATTAATTGAGCATTCGATGTCTAATCGATCACCTCATCTTATTTGATAGCTTCTTTGTGACCTTTTATATTAAAGTTATTGCTTTATATGAAATTTTATAAGTGTCCATATCAGTAATAAGAACTCGTCTTGGAACTTACATATATTGTTATTATAAGCAACAAAACTGCCCCAGATTCTGTGTAGTTGGATAAATCCGATAAGTAAGATATTGGATAAATCTGATTCATATAAAATAGAAGGCATTTAAGGCATTTGCGGCGTTTAACTTCATAAGTTGCGATACAATGTTTATGAGGAGTGGTTACGTCTTATTTGAATTAAAGTGAAAGATCAATTATACCACTTTATAAAAGCGCAGAAGCTTATAAATTACATAAGCTCTAAATGGGACTCAAAGTAATGTAATGTATTATCTTATTGAGGTTTAAATTTTTTATTAAAAAGTTATTTCTACTTTAAGATATAGTTTTTTAAAGAGATATGTCATCTTTATTCCGTGATTTTCAATCTGATTCATTTGAATTATTTCACATTCGAAGAAAAGAACACTCTAAATATTATTGACTCTTTGCATTTGTTCTTGGTACAAAATTGAGAAATTTAAATAAAAATATCTTGATATTATTTAGTTTTTATTACAAATATTATATTATTTAGTCGATAAATCCAATTAAAATATGTTAAAATGGGCCATAAAATAAAATTAGCTAGTAGAAGCCCTTGAATAATTTATCTTCTTATTCAATTGAAATGATATTTTCTAACAATAAATAAATTAACATAAAAGTGCATTTTTATTAAAAAGTGAAAAGTGATGTTTTTCTAACAATAAATAAAATTACATAATGTTCCATTTTTTTTTTATTAAACCTTGAAAATAAAAGAGTAGTATGATAAAGCTTTTTAAATCATTATTAAAATTATATTGTTAAAAAATTAAATTGGTCATATAACTATGAACAAATAAAATGAATTATATTATAAATCAAAATTTATAAATTTACGTAAATAATTAGTCTTATTTATTATTACAGTTTAAATGTTTAGAGTATAAATACTACGTCTGACGTATATTTACTAATTAACTGTAAAAGGATAAATACACGTACCAATATTTGCTACTACGATGGCTGGTTTGTCTTTGTTGAGGAGTAGTTTTCTTCTAAAATCTTCATAATCCATCTCCCCATTTATTGAACTCTCAACCACAACATACTCCATTCTATACAATTTTGCTATTTTAAACACAGAGTAATGGGTGTCTTGTGACGCATACAAAATTCCATCTCCAAGTAATTCTCTCCTGCAAGCAAAGTACTACTATTACCTCCATTCCATTTCAATTTAATTTTAAGTTTCGATTTACTAATTTAGAGCACTCGACGTGATATTTTTTTTTTTGATTAAGCGATAAAAATGCGATTACACATATTATTGCAAAATACGAATATAGTTGTTAATTATTCTGAATAACGAATACAATTTTTTTAGCAAGGTTAGGTAAATTAATTACAGTAAATTAAAAATATTATATGTTTAAATGAGAATAAGAAACAATGCTCATATAGAGCTTGGTTCAATCTTGTAGAATTATTGAAATTAAACTATCAATGAGATCTTATTTAAATATTTTTTATCAAGTTATAATATTGAGACACACAAGTATGTATGTAACATTTAATAGACATATTTTAATATAAAACCTAATTTTAATTTCCTTCCAAAAACAAATTGATTATGTGTTCGTAGGCAACACTCCCACAGTTAAGTTGAGATGAAAAAGAATATGTCTTAGGTCCCGAACAAATTAACCAACATAACATCTCTTTATCTTTTTAGCATAACTATAAATATCTATGACGTATGCATATAACATAATTTGTAAGATGTCTAATGAATCAAATGTCTTGATAAAAACTTCATATATATTATATAGATAAATTATTGCTTCAAAAAGTGCGTTGATCGGATCAATTGAACAAGTGTAAATATATGCAATACATACGAAGAAGTTACAAACCCTATCCATAAGCCATGAAAATTGCCTTCAGTACCACCATTAGTAATATAGGCCCAATAGTCGTCCTTGTTGATTTCCCAAATTTGTGCAAACCAATCCAAGACTCCTAGCTCAAATTGCCTTGAGTTGAAACCCCAATGAGGGTCAGTGAACGGATCTCCACAGTTGTTTATATGAAAGCTCATTAAGGGGTCCAAATTTGCATAGTTACCTTTGCTTAGATTCACTGGATAACCTGATATATATATAGACATATAGTACAATATTAGAGCAAAATGAAGTACTCCTAATTTTATTCACTAGATGGACCTCCCTCATATATATATAATTTTGTTAGCTTCTGATCAATTTTAATTGAAACTTTTTAAAAGCATGTCGAGATAAATTTTTGATCTTCAATTACTTTTTAATTATATTATAAAAAATAAAAATAATATTATAAAAAGTATTTTAAAAGACACATCCAATAATATAAATTTTATATTTTTTTTTAGAATATGAATAATTAATAATAGATGAATTCAAAGAAGTTTAATTTCAAAAAAAGTCAAAATAACTAAAATTAACATTGGAGGTTCATTAATTCTTCACAATAATGCTACATAACTTCTTCTCACAAATTAAATAAATTGACACTAATAACCATGAAAATAAATTGATAAAACTTCATTAGAAATAACAATAATGATGTAAATTGAACTATCGCAAACTATAAATTTTATGCATGATACTGTTAGAACTTAGAACTTTATTATAAGCAACAATGTAAATATTTCATGTACAAACGAAAATATATAGAATTAGAAATGAAGACCTTATGTTTGTATATATGGAACACAACAAAATAAAATAGTGACATTCAAATTCTAAATGGGTAGTTTAACGCACGTACCGAGATGATATCTGGACCTATGACTCAAAGTCTTCTCATATTCATGCAAAATGGTTTCAATGCAATCCTTATTAGGTGTGGTGAAGTTATTAAAGGGGCCCTTGCTTATCATCTTCTGGTCTACCACAGAGATAGAGATGATTCTATCATTCTCAACTATTCCTTTCTTCTTTTGTTGGTGATTTTCTGCAACCAAACTAGGGACCTTTTGATGATTTTCATTGAGTTGTTGCTCCATTATATTCTTGACCTTAGTAGCACTTCGAATTGTTGTAGGAAATAATACGACTTTGACACATATATATAGAGGGTGTTTGGCTAAGATTAAGATGATCTCCAGGAGTTTCGGTGTTGGGCCAGGATCATGAAATCACTCAGTCGAACTTTGATCTGTTTACTTTAAATAAAAGTTCCTACAAAACAGGACCGATTGCCCGGCCGGGAAGCAGCTCTCCGACGATCAAGTCATTATTTCGTCGAAGAGTTTAGTTTTACGAGAAGTAAGCGTATTTGGGTATTAAAGTGAACTTGCGATTTGGCTTGAGTTTACCTTTTATAGTACTCATTCATTACCGATTAATGATTATCTTTGCTCATTAAGGGGAGTCGTGTAATGATAGTCTTAATTACACCCTTAATGGGCGAATCGTGACTTTAGTCTTACTTGGTCTCATAACTGCAAAGTGGATACTTTAACCGCTTACGTTGGGCTTTTCGTGTTACGTAGCTCAATTAAAATTCGAATTTATTCGATTAAGCAAATGTGCTCCTTCTTCGATGAGCCCCAATGCAGTTCGACCCATCCACTGGATCAGCCAATTTATTTATGGGATTATCATTTTGCACCCAGACACACCCATTTCTATGGGTCGGATCTTGAATATGGGGGAATGCTTTCAGTTCCCTTTCAAACATGTATGTCTTCCTCCTGCGGGCGTCAAGACCTTTTGCCTCCCAGTGCTTGGTTTTCGTTTCATATCTTCATCATCATTTCTTTTTAGGCATCGCTCCTCTCTCTTCTCTAAATCCCACTTTTGGTGCGAAAAGACCACAAATGCTACATAAATTGGAGATCAAAAAGATTTCTTCGCTTTATTGCAGCTTTCACTTCCTTTGACAATCCTCTTTGCTTTTAAAGAAAGATTTCTTCTGCCCATGGCTCGTACAAAACGTACTCTCAGAAGGTTATCTCCCCGAAATGGCTCATAGGGAGTGAAGTATGCTTGTCCTTCTCCTCCAGGCACCACTTCCTACATTAGGCGGCAATTGTCTTGTCATCAGCCCTCCTGATAGAGGCGTGCATGATTCTCTCTCTTCCCCTCTGGATTAGTGGATTATACGGAAGGTAATGTCTGAGCCTTAGTCCCTCGAAGCTTCCTTGAAACTTCTCGGTTATGGCCTACAGTGTCTTTTCGTCTTTGGTTCTTCTTGATTCTCCCCCACGGCTTTCTACGCTCCCTTTTCTGATTTACCTCCCTTTTTGTCTTCCTTTTTGGTGCCCTCTTGCTTCACGTGTCTTGGGAGATGGCTCACGAAGGACCCGAAGAGAAGGAGTTGAGGAGGGCTTTCAGCGAGAGGATCTTTGCAAACCAGGCTGCCAGCTCGTAGGGAGAGGAAGAAGGTCTCAACCAGGCCCCTATCTCCAGCAACCGGCCAGGATGTACAGCATTGAGTCTTTGCTCCTATAGGACTTAGTCTACGAATTGTCGGGATCGAGTTCAAGCCACTCCCAGCTCCTGCTAAGAACTATAAACAGCAATGCCCATCGAATTGTTGGATAATGCCTTGCCTCTTTCCCTTTTACGAGATCCTCGCTCCTTAGGTGGGCTTTATATATATATTGTTTTGGTTTTTGTAATCATGTACTCACCCACATGGGGGGGTTTATTAATATATTTCTACTTCATATACAAATGTTGCATACATATTTTTTGCGCCTGCTTGCTTACATTCCGTTTAATTGGCTGTTTGGTACTTACTCCTCCATGTTGGCGAGGTAGCCTCCGGACCCTTGGGTGATGGGGGATCTCGACCCGACATGGCTGAGGGTCACCTTAAAGAGTTTTTGTATCCTTGTTTGTGTGTCCAGGATCCTCCCTCGTGCCTTAGTGAAGGGATGTGAACCACTGCGATAGGGGTGGATTGTGCATGGGGGCGTCTCTCTTTTATCGAAGACTTCCTTCTTGTCTAGCATGAATTGTACTTTCGAGCATTTAGATAAGATTTACATTAATTTGCTCAACTTCTCGGTCTCTACGGGCGACAAGGCATAATTGACACTCTACCCACATAGAACTTTATTTTTTTGAACTTTTAAGATAACTATAAAACCGATCTCTTTTATTCAAAATAACAAAAGGGAGTACAAAGGATGAGCTTCACTTAGTATCTCCTCGGAGTGATATCCATTCCTTGTCCATGACACACAATAGATCATGAGAGAGTTTCTAATTCATACGTGGCTTGAGGCCCCCACGACCCTCAGGGCAATTGTGGCCTCTCCCAAGCGGACTCCACTTCCCTGGCTTTCCATGGGCGATTCTGTCGTGCACAGAGAGCTAAGTCCCAGTAGGAATTATTTATCTCGGACTTTCGTTGTATTGAGCGGCTACCTTGTTTTTGTCTGGGGGCCATTTTGTCGTGCTTGGCATCTCTCTTTTTCCTCTATCAGGTCCAAGTTGAGCCACAACCCTTGCTCATTAGCCAACTCGTCGTAATACGACACACAGGTTGTCTTAGTGAATGCCGGCGGCCGAGGGTGCTTCGGATCCATCTCTTGGCATCTTGAATGGGGTTTCTCTGTGATAGGGTTAGGCCGTGGTGAGGCCAAACCATAGCACCGTGGGGAGCTCTGGTCCCAACAACCTCCTTCTTTGCAGGTCGTTTTGACATCCTTAAACGCGAGTCCTCAATCTTCCCGGCTGTAAATGGGTGTCCCATTGGTCGGTGACCCGACACGCGTAGTACCCGAATCAGTGAAGATCTCACGGCTTCAGGCGTCGCCCCGCCACGCTGGTGGCGGTTTGACTACTCTGTTGGTGAAAGCAGGTGTATTGTCTGATGGTGTACCTCTTGCCCCCGGGTGTCATGGAATCCTCCTACTGATACACTTACGTTGATAGAGAAGTCTGGCGTGATCATCTGTGGGGAGATTGTGGCGAATGCTAGAGTGCCTTTGGCCAAGCGTCACATCTCCGGACATGACCTTGGACATCCTTGGCTACGGAGGGCGGGAATACCCGACCCCATGGGATCTTTACAGTGAAAGCCTTGCTATTATATAACTCCTACGCATGCCCGTGCATACAACTTACCGACCGCCCGCCCGATCCTGTACCGGTCAGGCCACATCTGAAACCGCTTGAGTCACTGAAAATACAGCGGTAGAGGACCCCGTCGACGGGGTATACGAAGCTTTGCCTCACAGGATTCTTACTAGCCACGGGGGGTCTTGAGGCTTTCAAGCTTCGGGAATTTTTAAGATATGCTGTGCATCGCCTCCTTCACTCGAGCTTCTTCTACTACTCATTCCATCGGGTGGAGTCACCATAGTTCCATACTCCGCCCGTAGCCCAAGCTGAGCAAGCCTATCCGCCTCGAGTTCTCGATAGACATGCTCCGTGAAGAGACCGAAAAATACGGCCAAACCATGGACTCTTGCCGATATCTACCCGTCGTTTCGCCGTCTCGCCAATTTTAAAATCGCCCTTCGCATGGCTTTCTGCATCAAGCGAGAATCCGTTCTCGCATGGATGATACGCCTCCAAAAGCATTTGCTAATGAGAGTCCATTGGCAAGTCTTACGTATCAACCTCATTGTTTATTGGTTGTGGAAGGCGGCGATGGGCGTGCTCGATCTTGTGACCTGGGGGACAGTATAATTCGACCTACAAGACCACGGGGAGTTTCTCTACTCCGTCATCAGTAACAGACCTCTGCTTTCATGGCTCTACCAAGTTGACGTTCCGGCGCGTGAGGCGATACGACCCGTGGGTGCATTCCGCGTGAAAATTCGGCGGGCACGGAGAAGCTTTGATACTCGTCATTAACATATCGGTCGAGCTAAGCCATCTTGTGCCTACTTGACTATTGGCCGGACATTTGGGGTTCTCCACTATTTGCCGCAGGTGGCGGTCGGGATTACTTCCACAGGGTGTGCCTCAAAATATGACTTGAGCTTTCACGGCGCCCACAATCAAGGGAAAGACCATTTTTTTCCTAAAGGATACACAGTCTACGCCCCCCTGCATCCTTGACGTCGTACACCGGCATATTGCACCTTTTCCTCCTCCCAGGATGAGACACTACTTAGAGCCGGGCTGGCAGCCCGGTAAGGCGCGAGGGGCAAATGCCCCGCCGCAGGGAGTGCCACTTGATAAATTTGAGGAGACTCTGATACTTTAATTCATTGAAAGGACTTACCATTACTCTAAGTCAATTCAAAGAAAGTCTCTCCACTTTCTTTATAGCCTTGAAGAAGGCGGAGCTCCGGTTGCCCGGCCCCATGAGATATCATCGGGCTAGGCGGCCAATCCTCCCCACGTCGGCTTTGCTGCGCCTCCTTGTGTTTGATTTATAGCCTCTTGGCTCTTATCTTGTCGGGATTTGACTCAATTCCCCTTTGATTGATCATATATCAATTGAGCTTTTTGGAGTTACTCACCAAGACACATTTATCCGGGTTAGCCGCGGGTTGTACTGCAGAAATTTTCAACTCTCGGTGGCCTCGCTGACGGCGGTCTCCCGACTTTTGATGAGCATGTCATCCACGTAGATTTCCATGTTCCGACCAATTTGGGTAGAAAACACTTTGTTCACCATCCTCTGGTAGGTTTCTCCTGCATTCTTCAAGCCGAATGCCTTCTGACGATAGATGCCATGATACACATTCTGAAGTAATAGTGCTTCTCCCGCATCATACTCAACCATGAATATTTGATGGAACAAAATTAATTCTCATGAGTATGCGAGTCGTGTAGTAATGCAGTGCTGGTAAAATTCGAATCACTTGAGGAACTTGTTTTACTTAAATTAATTGTAATTGTAAATGAAACTAAGTATTAGAATTGATTGTAATAAACTAGTTAAACTTAAATTAGATGCGATTAAGAAGGATAAACTTATGAATAAAGGATTACCGAGGGGTATCGATACTTTAAACTGCTAGTATTACATCAAATAATAGATTTATGACACTAGAGGTCCAATTTCTCGTTAGTTCGTGCCCGTTCGAATTGTGGGTTCACCGGATATTCTCGATTTAATTCAATCTCTATGTGTCACTAATTAAAATTAATTAGCTAAAAACTGAAGAAGCGCAAAGGGAAATCCTCATCCTCAATCAACGTGTTGCGCACTTCCATTATAATAACCCACTAATTTAACTAATCAAGTGATCTATTATGCATTTTATTTCGGTCGAAGTTACATAATATAAAGGATTCTCATATAAAAGAATTGGCCGATTCTAAAACAGCTCGAATCAAATTAAGTTCAATGAATTAATACTAATTTTAATTATAACTTCTCAAAATCCCACAGGATAGAGAAATACCAACATCAAAGGCTACATTAAAACTTGATAATAATAATAATTTAAGCTACTACTCATCCCAAATAATTTATTATAAAATAATACTGAAATCATAAAATTAACTAGAGTATCGAATAAAGAGTAGAAAATACTATCAATTGTCTTCGTGAAGCTTGATCAAGAAAATAAGAAAATGTCAATTTCTTGGTTAGCGTATCTTTAACGAGAAGTAATTATGAATATTATTTGAAACTTCTGTAGAAGAAAAATTGAATGAATATATATTTAATATTATTTGCTGCTTGACTTTAATAATAGTAGGTTAACTCAGGTGCTTTTATTGACGAGCTTTTGTATAATCGGAGCCACCTTTTGCTCCTTTTTCAGTCAGGACTTTTTGTCAACTCTTCTGGAAGAATGACTAGGCCACCCAGCTTTACTCTTTTAGCATTTCTGTCTAAATTAGCATATATTTCCCAAATAATAATAAAAATATCGGAATCACATAATATATAATATTTGTCAATTAAACAATCAAAACAACGAATTATGAGTAATAAAGTACTTAAAATCATCCACAAAAACTATGACAAATATTAATAATCAAAGCAGACAACTATCATTATTCAACTATCAACTATTCAACTATCAAGTAGGTAAAAACGGAATGAAAAACTATTCAACTCAAATATAAACTCGAATATAACTACTCGAAATTATCTATTGTCACTATTTATTTGGTAAAAACGTCCAAGTTGAACACAAGACGAATATAACCTTAAACTTGCATTTAATCTCTCTTAAATCATCATTGAAATTCCGAAATAAATTTAAAACTTTTTTAAATAAGTAGCATCGAATCTCTTCTAAATTATTGATAATGACACAATTAACAAGACAAAGAAGGTAATACACATGTAAGTGCGAAATAAAAAAACTACTATAAAACTGATTACACAAAATAAACCAATTACGAGTTTTTCATTACTTAATTGCACAAATAAACCAATTACAGTTACTATAAACCCAATTACCGCAAAATAAACCAATTACGGTTACAAATAGAATGAAAACAACAACTATTCACTGACAACTATTCAACTATTCAATAACGATAACTATTCAAGCTATTCAAATAGAATGAAAACAACAAACATTGGCCCATTGAGAAGCGTTTTCAAGCAGCGGCTATTCAACTATTCAAACTATTCAACTATAAAAGCGAACAAATTAACTTATTATTTATTCAATAAAGCTTGACAAACTATTCGATAACTATTCAACTATTCAAACAGAATGAAAACAACAACTATTCAACTATTCTACTATTCAAACGACAACTATTCAATAAAATGACAACTATTCAAGCAAGGAATGAAACGGCAACTATTACCAACTATTCAAAGCGTTTTCAAAGCGAAAACTATTTAACTATTCAAACTATTGACTATAGCTTGAACAAACTATTAAACTATAAAAGCGAACAAACTATTCGACTATTCAATAAAATGAACAAACTATTCGACTATTTAACTATAAAAACGAACAAACTAACAAAATAAAACAAACTATTCAACTATAAAATGAACAAACTGATACATTTATAAAATGAACGAAGCTAACTTCTTCAACTATAAAACTAACAGGCAAATATTTTCACTATGAACTAACAAACTAACTATTCAGCCCAACTATTCAACTATTGAACTAACAAACTAACTATTCAACTATAAGCAGAGCAGAAGCTAACTATCCAACTACTAAAGCTTGAACAAACTAACTATTCAACTATAAAACTAACAAACTAACTATTCAATTATAAAACAAACAAACTATTCCAACTTTATTAGAATCTTTAAAAATAAAATAATATAAGCTTATATATAAACAAACAAACTAAATATACTTACAAAGGCATCTCCTTGGGAACTTAAACTTCGCCGTCTCATGAGGTGTCTTGTCACTTCTTCTTGTTCATCTTCGTGAATACTTGATAGTGAACCCCTCTTCCCAATCTTTTCTCACGAAACACAAATAAAAAGAAAACTTTAATTAGGAATTCCAACACAAATATTTGAATTAAATAAAAATAATAAAAAGTATTTCTTTCTTACCTCCTCTTGCGCCCAACCCGGTCGACCAGTATTACATAAGAATTTTCATTGATTTTCCAACAAAGCGGTTCATCATCGGACAAAAGGCCGTGGAAACTTACTCACTGTGAAATTCATCTTAGATTAACGGTGGCCCTTTCAGGCCTACTCAAATTTGATGTATTTATCTAGTTTGATTGTGTGTTAACATAGTTGTTAGTTAATTTATTCATGGTTTATATATTCAATTGATGAATATATAATATGAAAAGAATCAAACCCATTTATATATATTTCGGCTGAGATCATTTCAATGTATTGATTTTGATGATTTGATTTTTATTTAATTGTTTCATGAATTGAAAGGGATTTAAAGTGTGATTAATTTACATTTTTAATTTAAGGTAGAATAATTTTCCGATTTTACAGGTAGGTTACATTTGAAATTATTAAATTAAATCAATGTGTTCAAGACCCTTGGGTTTCATCCCAGATTTTTTCCATATTTGTTTGAAATTTTTAAGTACTCCGAAAAATTTGTTGAATTTTTGGATTGTTTTGGGTTTAATCAAAAAACTAGAAGTGTTTTTTATGAAATTCCAATTAGAAATATTCAATAATAATATTGTTGATGTTGAAATCGAATCCAAATTGTTTGAATTTTTTTAGAACCTCAAATGCGTTTTTTATAAAAAGTTGCGATTAATGCGGAAAACTTAAATGAATTACCAAAATGGGGTGCTGCCGAACTTGCGGACATCGTCACAGGCGTCCGGTAGCAATTTCCGTTCGACCCACTGGACTTAAGCTCACTGTAGTACTAAGGCTCGGGCAGTATCTATATTATTTATTCGGGCGAGCCGGTTTGGCCGTTGAAGTTAATAGATCCGTTTTAGAAACCACTAGAAATGTATTTTGTGTAGTATTTTTTGTTTTTAAATTATTAGTAATTATTAATTTCGGTTTAAATGTTAAATCATAAATTTTGTCATTAAGATGATCGAATATATATATATCTTGAATGGCATTAAATTTGATTTATATTTCCACTTTCATAATTATTTTCATTAATTGATAATTTTGAAAATATTTTTCATCAGTGACTTTAAATTTTGAATTTTGGGTTAATTACTTGTAAGTAATTATTCCATGATTTAAGTGGCTAGTAATTATTGTAATAATTATCATTAATCATATGTGAATATATTCAAATTCCAAAATTTACATTAATTGATAATTAATTGTAAAATAATGACAGAATAATTAGTCAATTATGAACACATTTAATCTCGTTTCATTTTTATATATATGACATTAAAATTAAAATTTATTATTGTTTTTTAATGTTTTGCCCGTATATATTGTTATGGAATGAAAGAAAGGAAGTATTAGATATGACAAAGTTCATTTATTTATTTATGAATTAGCGTCACGGAAATGTTGTAAGCGACCTGTGAGTCGTATTTCTTTATTCTTGTATTCATTTACCCATAGTCTGCGTGTTGTCTAAGTTAGGTTAGGAAATGATAGTATGTACTGTTATGGTGGCATTGAAGATAGCGTTCATGAGAGCGGGCAGAACACGGGTTTGAGTGTGAAGAATCCTGAAGACTTGCTGACACCACAAAGGGTGTTGTAATAAGACTTATGTTAGCATTTCACTTGTTAAAGTGATCTCATAGGTCCTAGGGTCATATCTATATCTCTAAATGTGTATTTATTTATTTATTTTTTTTATGTTGTGCATGTTTAGCGAATATGTCTTCATATGCATGGTTAAATAAAGTTAAATAACATTATACGAGCATCTTGTAATGGCGGTTATTCACGGAGTTTGCACTTTGATATAAAATGGATCGTGTTGAAGTGATTTCCTCTAGCGTTGTGGGCTTTCGGATGATCCTCAAGTAACTATTTGAGACCCAATTGGTATGCTTAAGCTGGTTTGTCGGAGATACAAAGTCGGAGTAGCGTCATATGTCTTAGTGACACAAGAGTTATGTAGTTTCGTGGTGGTTGGTAACCTACTATTGTGCGGATTCAAAATAATAATGGGTGTTGTCGTTTTGAATCACGGGCATAATGAACTTTGGTACATAAATAATATTTCATGGTGGTTGATAACCCTCTTATTATACTTGATTCAAAATGTATCCGGTGTTCTGGTTTGAATCCGAGTATATTGGATAACCTACTATTATACTTTTTACATAATTGGTTGATAACCTACTATATTTACAATTCCTTTGTAAATGTATGGATTGTTTTGAACTACCTTGTTCATTTTTTAAGTTGCATATTTCTATTATGTTTGGCATGTAAGTTTTACCTATTTTATTCTAGTTCATTGGTAGAAACTAAATGTGTGACTTTATAATGTGAAATAAGGAAATAAATAAGGAGAAATCGAATGACTTGAAACAAAGTGTTACTTAGCGATCTCCGCTTCCAACCATTGCAATCGGTTGTATGCTAATAGAATATGCTTTAAATACCACGAACATTTAAAGACTTGATTCGATCATGTTGATATGTTCAAATGAAATTTAGTTCAGTAAACAAAGTCGCGTAGTATGATTGAAGGATAATTAATTAATTTTGATTCAATCAAAGGTGATGATGCTATGAAGACCAATATGTCATATTGTCTCATAGCCACCAGGACAAACCTTAAATAATAAAATAGTTTACGATCTCTTTTACTCCTTTCGATTGAAAAACTATTGAATGATCTTGAATGTTGTGTATCTATTTCGGAGCCAGGTGATTGGTATTTAGTTCCTTTAACATGATGAACATGGTTCATGAATTATGATGAAACAAAGCTTATGGTATGTAACCGAGCCAACAAAGTTATCTATTCGGTTCTCGTCAACTGATACGGATGGTGAATATGGAACTATAAGTTGAGATTAATGATTCAACACGTTATTTCGAACTTCAAGCATAAGAAGAAGGATTTTAAGTAACATTTAGGAATTGAAAGAGATATTTGATTAAACCTCATATCTCAAATAATTTTTGTTATTAAAAAAGAGCCGTAATGTAGCGCTAGGCTACGATTAATAGAACACTAGTTTTTGACTTTCAGCATGATTGATCATGAATATGAGCCAAGTATGTAATAGCTAAGAAGACGAGGATACAAAGAAGTTATCGAGGCTAAGTAGCAATGATGAAGCTCTTGCATTATAAGAGCACATGTAGTTTTAAATCACTCCATGAAGGTGGTTGGGATTCAAAACTATTTTCTTTGCACTTGTAAGGTAGAAAAGAATGTCATGTTTGACTAACGGCGTTTCCATGTCGAGGTGATTCTGATTAAGGAAACATTACTCTACTTTTCTTTAGAAGGACACCTTGAACAACAAATTATTGAATAACACTTATGGATAATGACTAGAACAAGACTTGAGTATAATCTTGAAAAAGATTAACTAAGTCAACTCTTGCTAGACTTAGTGGGAGGTTAAAACAGTCTAAATTAAGTTTTGTTTGTTTATACAAATTAATTAAAACTTTAGTGGTGTGAATGATAAATGAGAGTTGATAAGAGTATGGGAAAGGACCATATGGATACTATCAAGTTACAGTCGGAAGTATCATCGATATAAGTAATATATCATCCGAAGAATGAACATCATTCTAATATTAAAAACGTACTTGTTAAGATCACGTAATTAAAGAAATTGTGTTTATTTATTGAAGTTAAAACACAAATGGATGAGATCACCGGAGTTCCATATACCAAAGATAATTTCAATTACAACATAGATGTGTCAATTAGTTGATTGATACAAGTAAGTTATTATTTAACGATAGGTGAAACACAAAAAATGAAATAATTTCACATATTAAGGTTGCTACGCCTCACCTTTAAATTAATTTATTCATATTCAAGCGTGAGACAACTCGAGAGTTGTGTTTGATAAACAAACTTTGAAAGCACGTCTGCATAGGATAAGTTAGTATTATGTCCAGCACATGGTGAGCATAATTTAACTCGAATCGAGTTGATATTAAGTCATTTGTATAACCGAAGGAAAGTGGTATTTATTTCCATCAACACTAATAGTCTTTGCAATTTATTATGCGTATAGAGTCTTCATTATGAAGTACAAATAGTGAAATAAATATGTGACTTGAATGCATTGATGGCTCCATCTGGAGATACCCGATCGATATTAGAACCGCCGGTTATATCGGAGTATACACTCTTGATGCATTTAAAGCTAGATGCGATTGATACAAATGACAACATGAATAAATAATACTCCAATAAATGACTTGAGGTCATTTAAATGAAATAAGATGTGAATACATGGGTTGAGTATGAAGCTCTATTTTGTCTCCTGGATGGTGATTCATCAGGAGTAAAATCCCATTCTATATTACTTTTGGATGGTGAATCATCAGAAGTAATAAATGTATTCTCATTATGAGCAATCAGTCATGAATGGGCGTTTAATCATACATTTGGTTGAGAAACCAAGATTAAACATATTCATTGGTTGACTGTGCTCATGTTTATTTCAAACTTTCTTATTGCTATTCCACAAGTTGTAACATGTGGGTCTAAGCAAGTTATCCAAAGAATGTTCCTAAATGTGTGTCGGCGATGATGGATCATGACGTTGTTATTGGAACTCCACATCTGGCGAATATAAAAGAAAGTTTACGTCTCTTTAGAATCTAAAGTTGTAAACTTATGATTGAGTATAATGGAGTTAAATTCTCACTTTGATACTTGATGAAAATCAATAAGAATCAAGAGTGATGAAGACATGAGTTCCTTAAAGGTTAGTAAGGAAATAAGCGCTGAAAGTAAATGAAGTTCTATACACTAAATGTTGAAGAAATCTTCCCTCTGACCTTATAAAAGGTATAGTAGTGATTAGATTCTTGTACATTTGTGAGCCAATTTTACATATATGTGACACGTGCTATGATCGGTCACATTATATATATGCGAGCTTGCATGACATTGCTTATTAAGTTTAAGATGTCATGAAGTTTAGAAGCGATTAGAAATCTATAATAGATTAAATTCTATAAGTAGACGATTCTCTTATTGACAAGGCGTGACTTAAATTTAGAGGTCTAATTCTAAGCTAGTAAAGAATTTTCGCGTTAATGATAGTAGTTAAAGTCTATTACATAGTAATACTGAAGTTTACCGTATGCGTGTCAAGGTCATGTGTTGTGCACCGCAACTATGGCGTAGCATGATTCGTGATTGGAGTGTGAAGTTTTACTAAGGTATTAGCGGATTCGGAATACGGCAGTAGTAACTTTAAAGGAATAGAAGTAACTATAGTTACATGGAATGGATCGATTGTTGATCTTCACTTGGCAATGTGATAAGTAACGTATGGACGAGTTGTAACATATGAAAAGCTATTAACCAAGAATTTCAATAATAGAATGATGCAGTATGCTCGATAAGTAAACTAAAAGGAAACTTGAACTTCGATATTACAAACACGTCCAATCACATTTTTAATTGGTAATGTTGTTAAAAGAATGTGCATTTAATAAGGCAGGTGTGTTTTAACACACTTTGAGTTGTGTTAATAAACCTACCCATTAGAACCCAGAAATTAAGTTTGAGAAATCCATTTTGATCATAATTAAGTGCATGACACAATAATAATGATAATCTTAAGTCATCAATGATTCCCTGGTTGAAGAGCCGGACTTTGATGAATCTAAGGCCTTGTAAGTAGCATTCGAGATAAAGGATGTGATTATAATCACTATACTTTTGCTTTACATGTCTTGAAATATTTAAGGCGTCGTGCAACTATGGGATCCATGTATGGATTTAGCGTGCATCTCGGAGTTGAGATCCTTCCCGCAGCCAGTTCAATCGAGTTTGGTTTTCACGAGCTTAATGAAGGCGAATGTGGCAAAGTTCGATGGAACTAGTTCATTCACTTTACGGAATAAATCAAGTAATCAAATTAAAACAAAAGTTCCTTTGTGTTTTGTCGATTGTTAACTAAACTACGTGAATGCAGTAATTCATTCATATAGTTACCCGTTATTTATTCAGCGTACGTTGAAATATAATATACATCTTATTGTATCCTCGATGGTGAAAAGTTAAATCCTAGGTTAGTCTATGTTTCTAGAGAGGCAACATGATTATTTGATTACACACCTCTTCAGCCTAAGAAACATAGGATAGCCAAAGGCCTTGGTCGGTCTTTGATAGTTAGAGGCGACAAACATCGTATGATAACTATGGTATTTTGATTAGTGATCAAGATTGATCAAGTTAACCTGCTGAGGACTAGATCTAATGCAAGTAGGTCTATATTTGGGGTGATGTAATGGCAGATTAAGTAGAAGATATGTATATCTGTGTCCTATGATATTTGTTTAGAATTTTAGGTTGACGATTCTTGGGCTATGATATATAGCTATAAAGTGTTATATGAACATCTTTTATTTATGACCAAGCATTTGTCACTTAAGCGGGGATTATAACGGCATATGTTGGAGTCCACACGGTGAAGTATAGCGATAGATGTTGATATATGGGTAAGGATTTATCAGTCACTGATATACAAGGAGGAGAAGATCTAAGTCTATTAGCGATTGATGCTTAGAGTTGGTTTATGGGGCTGTAAATGTTTATTAAGGTTCATACTAGGAGTAAAAGTTGTGGATGTTTCATGACACACTTCTTATGGTTAATAGCCTACGACTAGAGATCGTGTGATAAAGGAATTGTATGAAGTGTCGTCCAAGGGCAAGTGGGAATGTTTGGAAATCAATGAAAATTGATTCCGCTTTTATTATGCCCGTTGCGATAATTATCGATTCATTGCAGGTTAGTTAAATGTGATTCTTTAGACTTGAGTGTTCACCTTAGTAATTGTATATTACTAGTGTGGAGTTCTCATGATAATTTAAGGGGTTATGGCCGGTTGCTAGATGCTACTTTCGTTAATCGTTATAATAATAAAGCAGTGGTCAATTATTATTATTATACAAGCTTACTATTATCACGAGCCTAGAAGGCCATAGCACTCTGATGGCGTTGAATTATATTTCATGTATGAAATTAACTACATTTGCTAAATTGAGAGTTGATTGTAATCAACGAATATTCCTCAATTGAAGATTTTTACATTGATAATGTGGAAATATAAAATGAATGAACCGAATTAATTAATTAGTCGATTGAATTAATTCGGTGAATTGGTCGAAACTTGTTAGTTACTATTAACAACTTGTTAGTGTTTTGATTTTACTTAACGATTTAATTAAATTTCTTGCAGCACGACTCATTAAGCTATTAGGTTATAAACATTAGTTTAAAGGATGAACACAAAAAGAAAATAAACTCCGCTTTCTCCTTCGTGTGAGAAAAACACATGAGGGGAGAATTGAAATTCTTCTGTTAATCAAAATCAATCAAATGGATTCAACTCTAGGTGTGTGGACAGGAGAGGTCTGAGCTTCTCTTAGTATTCATATAGAGTCATTTGTATGATTTTTGAATTAATTACTCTATCATTTTTGGGGATCAGGGATGAATGTTTGGTGTTTGTATCCTGGAGAAATGGGAATTCCAACTCTATGGAAAGGAGATGAATGAGTCATGCAATATACTATCTGAATACGAGGTGAAATACTGAAAGGCCTTTTTTGGAGCTCAGGGTTGTACCTCGTTCTTTCTCTTGGCTGCTTGAGGCCAATTGCCACACATGTCTTTACAAATCTGATTAAAAACATTAAATATTTTATCAATGACAAGCCAACTATTAGAGCTATTCAACTATTCTAAATGGCGACGACTATTATTATTCAAACTATTCCCGGCTATTCAATGAAAACATTCAACTATTCTAACTATTCAATAAAACTATGACTGGCATTCAACTATTGTAGGAGCATTCAATAAAACGTTCAACATTCAACATTCATTAAACTATTTTAACATTCAACTATTGAACATTAAACTATTGACGTTCTAATACATTTTTATCGCGTTGATAAAACTATTGACATTGACTGTTCATTTCTTCGTCTGACATTCAAGCTTCCTCAGCTATCAATAAAACATTTGGCAGCATCGCCAAAAGCGGATATAAATGTGGTCAACGTATTCAACTATAACTATTCGACTATTACCGGTATTCAAATGTTTTCGGCAGAGAAGAAACCTATTAATATTAATAAAATATTCGGCTATTAAACTATCTAAATAAATATTTTGCATCATAAAAAATCTCTTTGGCGAATCAAAATAGCTTTATCGACTATTCGACTATCTGACTATTCAGCTTCTCAGTAGGTAAAACAGCAGAATGAAAAACCTAGCTCGGAGAGAAATATATTCGAATATATTTCTGAAATTGTCTATTGTATATTTATTTGGTAAAATTAAGTTGAACCTGAGGCCGAATATAACCTTAAACTTGCATTTAATCTAACTTTAAAAATCTATAGATGAAATTCAAATAGTCAAAACTTTTAAATATAAAGTAGCATCGAATCTATTTCCTGGAAAATTCTATTAGGCACAGAAGGTAATACAACACATAAATTGAAATAACTACTATATTAAATTCTACAAATGAAGCCAATTACAGGTTTCATTAACATTCTACTATAATAAACCAATTACTTTATAAACCCGATTACACAAATAAGCCAATTACGGTTACAAATAATTACGGTTTCATTGAGTTCAAGCGATAAAGGGATGAGGAATCTATCTGTCAATTGAGAGGAGAATTAATTCATTTGGGGGAGTGATTCAGATTCATTGAAGGATGAGGTGGTGGTGGTGGGTTCTGAAGTTACTTGATGCGCAGTTCATTTTTGAGGATGGCCGGGGGATTAAACTGATTTTTGGGGAATTGAATAACATATTTAGAATGGAGGCGGGACATGTTTTATTTTTTATAAGTGAATTTTTTATAAAACTAATATATTCTACATTTAGCTTCGTAGCTAAAAGTCAACTATAATAAAACAATGACGGTATGAGTCGGTCCTGTATTTTATATTCTTTTTTAAATCTTTTTTTAAGCTGACTCTTAGCAGTACTGACGAGCAAACTCATAAGCCGATTTGAACTATTGGGATAAAACCGACACTAGCCCGACTCCATACCGACTCTAAATTTGGAGTCGGGATTTTTACCGTCGACTTTTAGTGCAACATTACAATAATGTGGGATCATATATATTACAACAGGTGTATCATTTTTTTTGTCTAATTTAAAACAATGTAATTATTCGAAACTAAAGCATGCTTATTGTAGAGACCAAATAGATAATCATAACGAACACTTGGGCCGGCATGAGAGCTAAGATCGTTGGTAATCTACGTAGTCGCGTGCGCTTGATAGGCGAGCTAACAGAAAATGTACAGCAATCTTGCCTAAACAATAATCTCAAAGTCTCTAAAGACTTGACATTTATATCAACCTCAAAACATATATACATAATGTGATCGAAAATCTGTAAATACCTCCGTCAATCTTGCAAAATAGAGATCGGGAAAGAAGGCTATGAGGATATCACAACCACCGAACGTACCCTACAGAGAGAGGAATGATACTCGGGCTCACCGCCACGAAAAATGGTGTCGCACAGGCAAAATCTCCTTGACTACAAAATTGCAGTCCCAAATAAAGGGGTAAGTTGGAAACTCAATGAATATTTATATAATGAACACGCTAACTAATCACACATATATCTTGGCGTATAGCAGCCTAGTCTCCAATAATTTAATAGAATCGTCTCGAATAATGTATTACCAAATAACCTAATCATATCGAGATAATCCAATGAAATAACTATCACGCGCTGCAGCACCACGGTCAATAACATCTAGTATATCACCTGAAACAACATTAACTCTACTCCATTTTACAATTGAAGTCTACGCACGCCCTAATGAAACCCGAAGCGTCATTAGTTGCCTACGCTGCTGACAACCGGCCCAAAAATACTATTTCTCACTCTGCCCTCTGCGCTTAGTGAGCAGGAATCGCTATGTAACTGCGGTAAAGGGACCAACTAGCGGAATAGAGTTCAACAACAAATCATATCGGCAAATTATCCGTCATCATTATCTGACTCAAATATACTTGGCCGATCATATACTTGATACTCGGCAGAGACTGATATCACGTATCGCGTATATAACTCATTTTAGTGGCTTCACTACAACACATATACACAATACAGGAAAGGTTATGTCACGTGATATGATACACTCACCTGAAACCACGACAAATATTCCCAACTTTGCTTTTCGGAAAGCGACTATACGATATCCACACCTAAAAGAACATAATAATAATAGTACTTTTACTTTATTGACTTTAACTAACAACCTACTAGATTGGTGAACTTCTCTTGAACTTATACAATTTTATCTATTTTATAATATATTACTATACCCATTTAACTTTGTCTATCTCCAGTATATTGAATTATATCGAGAATCTAGAATTGAATACTACTATCCAAAATATTACTAATTAAACTAGAACTAACATATGGTTCTATAATTAAGTTTATGTATATTGTAATAATCAATTTTCTACTTACTTCAACAAAATTTAATTAGATAACTTCGTAGCCACATAACCAACATACTTATATTTTGAACCATTAAATATGAACTCACAAAATATCATTTAAATAGTTAAATAACCTAATTAAAGTAACTTAGCATAGTTATAGAAACTAGTTTATATAACCAATAAAACTGATATACTTATACTTTTCCTTAAAACTTGATAGAGCTTTAAGATTATGATTTAAGAGGAGAATCGCGACAAAAGGAAGAAAAATTTTTGCTTTAGGAAGAGGGAGGGAGTTAAAACATTATGAAGGAGAAAGAAGGAGAAATTTTTATGCTAAGTAAGAGTTTTTCTTAACATTGAAATAAAGTAAAATAAACACGAGGTGGCAACAGCAAGTAGGAGGTGTCGAGCATGAGGTGTCGTTTCGTTTTAGCTAGGAGGGACAAAATGAGTAATCTTAACTATACGCTTGTGTAGTTCAGGAGTTTGTTTAAGGGAGAACAATATTTAATTATCCAACGATCATAATATTCGGATTATTTAGGACTAATTACCGTACCTTCTCCATGATTGTATATACATTTATGGTATTTTAATTTAGATATAAAATGCACTTATTTTCTCCTAATTTGTATTATAAGCTTACATATTTTAACATATATAAGGGAATTGTGAATCTGGGGTTGTAATTTTAACTAAATTATAACACCACTTTCAGCTATTAATTGCCTAAATTAAAATTCTCTCACAAAAATCTAAGACTTAGACAAAAATATTATCTTTTTAAAATAATAATTCCACATTTTAATTGATAAGCTCATGAGGTTCTAGTAGGAATTAAACTACTATTAAATAATAATATATTTTATGTAGATACATTGTTATTATTATTATTGTTGTTATTATTATTATTAATTATCCCTTTAAAATCATAATAGATGTTAACTACTAATTTTAGTTCGGTTAACAAATAATGATAAAATATGCGAGTATTAGGATTAAATAAGTATTTCCACGATTCCATATATCTGAAATTGAAGCCGTTGAATATATTTGTTTGGCAGCAAGCAATGCAGTAGCAAAAAATTTTCATTCTCTTCCAACTTTATATAGTAACAAAATCATAAACTAAAACATACAAGTGGAATCTGGAATCATTTCTTTAATATTATCATTATAGATAACGTGTTAAATTAATTGATGAAGTAATTGAGAGGTACAGAAACGTCTAATATGATTAATGTGTCATGTAAAAAAAAATTGACTTTTCTTTTGTTAGTTGGGAGAAAAAGAGATGAGATGTTTAAATTTAAGATACTCATGTATGATATCTATTAAGTAGTATAATTGTATTTGATTTATTGTGTCAAATAATGTAATTTTTGGATGTTAATATTATAATGCCCGATGTTTACTAAAAGAAATATTATTCACATCTGCCTGGAATTGACATATATTATTTAAGTTTATAAAAACTTATTTTTTTTTAATATATATAAATAATAATATATAATAATATTTAATAATATTAAATAATAAAATTATACTTGAAATAAATATACTAGAAAATAAAATAAATAATATCACAAAAGTAACCCGAATTAGATTCTTTATAAAATTGATACTAATGATCTTTAAAAAAAAATTAATCATGCGTATTTTATCGTAATTTTTTCATCTTTATATTTAAAGAGTTATTAAATGATAAAGTATATCTTCAAAAAAAATAAAATATTAATTAAAAAATTCAAAGAATTGTAACTTTTAAACGATTTTAAAATAATTTCGAGATAAGCATAAAAATGTATCGAAATATTTGAAAAATTGATTCACGTATAAAGTCTTTGTCTATATTTTCTTATTTTATTATGAAAAATTGAACATATTTATTTGGCGTAGAACATTTCACGTGCTGTGCAATGACTCCCAATTAATGAGGCTTGAGATTGAAGGAGACAAGCAACAACAAATGTTTTATTTTCAATCACTTGTGGTAACCATTCATTTGATATTGTGGTCCTCGTATAACTTAATTGATAAAAGATTAGAGTGTTAAGAGTATTAATTTTTTCGTTTCATACGGTGTGGCGGATTCAGTGCTTATAAAGTGAATACGTGAAGTGATATAAAGAAAAAGCGTTGCCACTGTCGGTGGGGGCATGTTTTTGCTTGTGCTTCATAACAATGTTAGGTATAAAAATATGGAAGGATATTTTTGTTCATTTTGATGTGGGGTGTATTAAATAAACGTGTGAAATACATATGCATATGCTTATTAATAATCTTCATGAAACGTTATATATGTGATTAGTATTGGTGGAAATCTGTACCACGTTGCATGTCTCAGTTGCTCAAATATACATACGTACAAATTGATTTATATGACAATGATTGCCTAAAGATTTTATATCGTTTAGAGTATTCACAATACTGAATTTTACTACATAAAAGCAAAAAATTATTTATGTCAATTATATAAAACATTTTTTTAATTTTTAAGCATAAATGTAAATAAATGCGCATCGCGGCAAATAAGCGATCGCATAAACTGCAGAGTGGTAAATAGCGGCGAAATAGCGGATTTTGGAGTTTCGCGCTATTGACGCGAAACGCTATTCACAATTTTGATTTTAAGTAATATGTACCCATTTGTTTAGCAAATTTTGATACACATTCTAATTAAGTACATTGGAATAATTTTTGAGTACGTTTTTTTTAATTGAACCATTTTTAGAATAGCGTATTTTAGTGATGTATCACAATTTTACATTAAAATGAATTACATAGAGAGATTAATGAGCGTACTCGTTAATGAGCAGTAATGGTTCTCCCAGAAATACTATACATAAATATGTTTTGAGTCAGAGGTCTTTTTTTTTGTATTTTCGAGTTTGGGCTTCCATCCATAGCCCATGTCCAATAAGAGTCGAGCAGGTTCATGGTAGTTTAGACTTCAGAATTTAGAGACAGACTCTTAAAATCAGACAAGAAACAAATACTCCGTATAATATTGGGCCTGAGATTCATCTTTAAAGAATTTGTAGCAAAACGTCTAACAGTACACACAACTTCAGAATTGATTCTAGAGACTTTTTATTTTTATTTTTCTTATAAAGTGGACTGGAGACTTAAAGGACTAAATAAACAGGTTAAAGATGTCCAATTAATAACTTTCATAGTTGGAATACTAGTTCTAATAAATAAATAAATTTCAGGGTACTATTAGGTGCCATCATGGAATAATTATCTAAATTAGGAAACATTTTTAAAAAATGAAATTGACCCAAAAAAAAATTTCAATTGTTAAATTAACAAATGAACAACTTTTACAAGCTTTTTGCGGCCTTTCGTACATGTATTTTATTTGAGTCAAAATCATCACGTTACTATATAATTGTTATAATTGTTTATATGTTTTTCATCAAATATTTTACAATCATCATACATAAAAAAGTATTCAAAGTTTAAAATTTTAAAAATTAACTATGAAAATTCGAACTTAAATAATTTTTTTGAGATGAAGTGAGTGTGTAGTTTATGTATGATAGAATGTTATTACAAACTGAAACAATATTTACATGTATCCTTATCTAGAAAGTAATGTTTTGTGACCAAACTTGTAACATTTGTGAATTCGGAATTGTATCTTAATAATGTCCCATTTGACAAACGTATAAGTGGGGTTTGTTTTTTAATCTTGAAGACTTCAAAAGCTAAGTCATCTCAAATTTCCCCTACCACATATTAATAGAAATGATATGTTCCCAATATGCAACCCCTTTTTTCCACTCGTTTTCCCTTAGCTATATGGCCAAAAGGCATTAATTGGTGGAGAACAAAACAGCCAGCCAAAATTGCTTACCCATAGGCTGCATTAGGGGATCGAATAGGATATTAAAAAAAGATCATTTATATGAGGTGAGTTAATCAATAAATTTAATATTTGATGGGCCCGAGATCAAAAGATGATCCGGTGCTAACTTATTTTGACACCCCAAATTGTGGGGGCCATAGGGAATAAAAAATGGTTGGCCAACCAGCCCGCCACTTGGCAGCGGCTGGTTGGTTGACCTTATTTTTTTTCCTCTTATTTTTTAAATCGATTTTTGTATAATAATTAAGCAAAATAAAAATAGAAAAATATGCCATTATTTTTATTTTTTTAGAGATCTCAAATAAATTTGAGTTTGTATAATTGGGACACCAAAAATTTACATATTTTGATCTACCTTTTCATTAATTGTATTAAAATATTATAGATTTTTTGGGGAATCGAAAAAAAATATTTTGTGACAGAAAGATAAAGTATTATGAGGAAGAGAAGATAATTGTGGCGCAAAATAATATCATACTTTGGGAGCAGTGATGTATTTGATGAGTGTTAAGCTAATAATGAGGAGAGTGTCGAATTAAATGCCGTTTGCTGCTGGATGGTATTATAGTCTAGCTGTTTTGACTCGGAAACAAAGACTCTTAGAATGCTTGAGGGCCATATATATTTTTCTTGACCTCGACAACAAATGATTGAAACAAACTAAAGGGTATCTTTCTTCTAACAAACTAAACGCCTTTTTCAAACCTTTAATATTAGAATAATTAAGAACTTATATACAAATTGTTTAGAGGAAGAATTAATTCCCGTTGTCAATAATTGCAAGGCTTGTAAAATATGGGTTTATCTTTACAGCCTAGCAAGTTGTTTTTAACAACTATTGTAGAGTTTCCAATCACAATATTCTTTCTCCAACTGTAGTATTTTGTTCCTTTCTTCTTGTGGATTGGCCACCATTATCTTCCTTAGGGCCTATAGTCACGGTTTGCAATGATCATTTAACTTGGCTGGATAGCTCTTCTTGGTATTATTATGTACAACAATGTAATAATACTACAATAACGTATCATAATAATGTTTTTAAACTAACTAGCATACATGGGAGTCAGATTATGCACAACTTGACCAAATAATAATAATAAGGTTGTTCTCAAATTAACCTAAAATAAAAGGAAAAAATATTATTTAATTTCTTAAAATAAAAACTTAGTTGTTAAACTTCACTTAATTTTTTTTCTTTTCATTTGTATAATACTTAAGTTCATACTCCACAAATATAAAAAATTTGGTTTTAAATACTTGATTATCTCAACGTCTTGATCTATCTGTCATAAATTAATCCACAATCTTTGTCATTAATTACAATATGCAGTAGTAGATCTAAATGTTAAAGACATTTGCTTGCAGATTACTTTGTCATGACTAAATATCAACTCTTATTTAAGGAAGTTATTCATTCGGTGTAATAATGCTGAATAATTCAACACGACGTTCCAACTTCCAAATCAGTTATGATGTATAATAATAAGTTTCCTTTTGTTGATCATTTCATGCCCCAATTTATAAGCAATTGACTAGATAAATACTCCATTTTATTTTATTTCAAATAATGCTAGATCAAGATAATTTTGTCTAGCTACTCTCACTTCAAGTTTCTTCCTGAAAATTTCAATAATGAAAAGAAAGAATTATTGTGAGTGAAATAATGATAGTCACTCCTAAATAACATCTAATTATGAAGTCTTAATCATTGCAGGACTTATGGGAGTTTGAATTATGTTTCCAGCTTGCAATAATTAATCAAACCCATCATTTTATTTTAAATAATATAGTAAGGGAACAAATAATTATGTCTTATAAACAATCTCCAACCACCCCTACCTATAGGCTATGTATGGTAGTGTCTATTTTGTAGTCGTGGATAGCACTATGCCACTATAGGGGGGATGAAGAAGTAAAAATGGCATTTATGATCAAATCTACATTTTCAGAAACTTGCCCCCGTTTGTATAAGGCACAAATTTCTTTTCATTCTATCATAAATAAATTATAACATATATTTGGTTGTTACCACGGCGTGCATAATATACACTCGATTATTTTAGCTTTTTTTGTTGGCCACTTTCGGCGGCGCATGACACATAAACTAGACTGTCTGAAATAAGCATTCGATGTCTTCCGAGATTACATTGTGTATGCGTAACATACACTTGGTACTTTTAACTTCTTCTTTTTTGGGACTTCGAGCCTATGACTCGTAATCTTGAACTTACAAGATAGCGCATGCGGTGTGTACTCAAAGTTACATTGAGTGTACGTAACATACACTTGGTACTTTTAACTTCTTTTTTTGGGGACTCGTAGAGGATATGACCCATGCTTGGACTTACAAGCGTGTTGTGTACTCAAAGTTACATTGAGTGTACGTAACATACACTCGGTACTTTTAACTTCTTTTTTTGGGGACTCAGCGAGTCTATGACTCATACACTGGACTTACAAGATAGAGCATGTGGTGTCTCCTCAAAGTTACATGGAGTGTGTGTAACATACACTCGGTTGTTTTATCTTATATTTGGTGAAAATCCACACAAACGATTTTTACGTGGAAAACCTCTTCCCCGATTGTAATTAAAAACCCTGAGAACTTTTAAAGTCACTTCTTATCTTATTATAATAATTGAGATATTTGTGTGTTGTCTGCATGTCCGAGGTCGTATAAGAATATATATGTGACAATGATGCCATGCGGATCAATGAGCACGCAGCTCCTTCGCGCTTGAGAATTTGGTCAGTTGGTCATCGACACTCAAGAGTCTACTACTGATCACTATATGCATTGGTATCGTGCTTTTAACATGTCGGGTTAGTAATCCGGCTCATAGAGGCGCTCACTCCGGAATGTTCTGACGGTAGCTCCTCCAAAGCTCGCTGAGGCGCTCACTCAGGATATTCCAGCCAGTGATGGCTCCTCCGGCCCACTTAGTTACTAGAGATGCACGGTATATTTACATATCGAATATTCCCGATTCCACTGACAAATTTAGATACTACAACAAAATATACTCCTCAATCCCAAAAGATTGTCTAATTTTGACTTTGAAGGTCTCAAAGGCCTTGTTTTAAAACATAAATATCTACAATTATATGGGTGAAAATTATAAAAAGTGCGATATTTCAAAAGCCTAATATATTGAAAGCGAATCCTATGAGTCCTCGCGTACATGTATTATTTTTTATCGATAATGAATGCGTAGTGAAAGTTTATAAAGTTTGACGAAAATAAGTAAAATGGAGCAATCTTTTTTGGGATGGGGGAATATTTACAATTTAGATTTGTAGGATTTCAAGAAGAGGTGTCAACACTTAGGGATGCGATAAAGAGAGCTTATGAAGTGCTTACTAGACGTGGCATTTGATATTTTTATTAGTTATAGTATATCTTTTGGATGATGATGTTATGGACAATAGTAGGTGTTTTTTATTTTATTAAGAAGGTATTTGTAGTCGAACATGTTTAAATTATTAAGTATTATCTTTTTATCTTTTTTTCATTGTTAATAATTAATCGTTATTTTATAATAGTTAACATGAACATACACAAAATACGTCCAGCGTGTGGAGTACACATCGAAGTGGACACATAATATTATTATGTCGCATTCCTTTCCTGCTCATGGAGCCGTCTATGACGTGTCTTAATTATTCTTAGGTCTGGCATTCTTGGCATCTTTAGATTTATTATTGAATATTCTAATAATTACCTAACCTGAATAATTTAAATTAATTACTCAAACAAAATATATTAATTATTTAGGACAATGACTTTAACTAATCAATATTTATAAAAAAAATTAACATAATAAATTTATATAAATACTTAAGTTCATGAAAACTAACTCAATATATAAGATTCTAAAGACGACGAACATTACTTTAACATTTAAATATGGAAATTTGATAAAATATAAATATTCAATTTAACATTACTATCTTAAAAGATAAACAATGAAAAAATAATATAAATAACTAATAAAAATATTCTAATTCATTAAAATTAATATAAATAATTTGAAAACACAAAAATACGTTCGATTGTGTGGAGTGCCTGTAGGAGTGCACAATTCGGTATTTATTATACTGCTTGGTTTCTTTAGCAGTGTACCTGACATGTACTTTTAATTTTTTTAACCGGTGCACATTCACGTACTCGATTTATCACAAACTAATTACAAACAAAAATATATTAATTATTTATTGAAAATAAATTTAACTAATTAATGGTTATAAAATCAAAAAAAAATTAACATAAGAAATCTAAACTAAATACTTAAATTCATGAAAACTAACTTTAGAATATATAGATTGAAACATGAATGAACATTATTTTAACATTATAAATATTAAAAATTTGACAAAATATAAATATTCAATTTAACATTATTATCTTAAAGAAGATAAACAATAAAAAAAAAATAACTAATAAAAATATTTATAATTCATTAAAATTAAGATAGCAATTTGAAATACAAAAAATAAGATCATTGATTAGATGCAACCGAATGCACAATTGAAGTATTTCTTGAGTCTGTAACTGATGCATGTGCTTTCGATTTATAATTGTGTATTCTAATAATTACTTAATACAAATAATTTCACAAATTAATTACTCAAACAAAATATATTAATTATTTAGTATAATAATTTAACTAATTAATGTTTATAAAACCAAAAAAAAAATTAACATAAAATTTCATATCTTAAATTAAATGAAAAGCTAACTTGATATATAGAGATTCTAAGTACTTAGCCATTTGAGTGTATGTAATGTGTCCTCGCTGTTATTTTGAGTGCATATTTCGTACACTCGATAGGAGTAAAATGGGGCAAAATCATTTCCTTAGAAACTTTTAGCGTGGAAAAATATGCACCGATTTAAAATAGAGCTAAGGTTCATTGGTAATCAATTTAAAATACGAAATATATGTTTTATTTAGGATGTCCGTTTTCATTTTGGAAAAATTATTAATAGAGAATATTTGTATACTATTTAAAGTTGGTCTATTTTACAAGATGCAAGTGAAAATTTATATAAGTGGTATAAAATTTGATGAAAATACCTTAAAATTTTCAACATACTTTATGGGCAAATGATATAAAAAATCACTCACGTTGATTTGTCTATTTTATTACATAGTATTATCATAATAATTTAATTCGAGTGAATTATTCAAAATTATAAAATTTATTAATTTTGATAATCAAAAATCAAACCATAATATCATATTTGAGGTACTAATTAGTCCCAAACTCCCTTTTCATGTAGGGATCCAGTAAGCTTCTTTATTCACTGATGTGTATATTAAATAGGCCGAATTTGAGTATAATAGCATATATAAGTATTAAATATGAGAATATTCCGTAATGCCGAGAGTGAGTATAAGCAAAAGCTAAGTAAACCACCGGTTAAAGCTACTTGAAATATGGATTTATATTCGATCATAAAAATATTAGTGAAGTGAATCGAATTTATGATATTCGATCATGGCTATTTTCGCCATTAGGACCGCCTCCAAGAAGGACAACACCAAGCTTCCTAAGTCTTAATCCCAAGTTCCCAACCAAATGTGTCCCATTGGACAACCATTATAATTACAAAACACAAACACACAAAAATTGTCCAAACTTCATCCCTCGCCCCGGGTTTAACTTACAATGCCTAAAGGAGGGCCACCACTACACCTCCAACACCACCACCACCACCACCACCATTTCCAATTCCCTCCGCCTAGTCTCCGACGTGGTCCACATCTCCAGCAACCTCCATGGCCTCTTCAAAAAAGAATGCATTGACTTAGCTCGAAGAGTATCACTTTTGGCTCATTTACTTGAAGAAATCAAGGACTCTTCAAACCAACATTTACCAACTTCATCATCATCATCAAGTACTGATTTTTCAGCAGATTCTTGTTTGTTTGATCTGTCTATAGCGCTTCAAGGTGCAAAAAGATTGCTTCTTTCAGCTAACAACTTTGATCTCAAGATTTCCAATGTAAGTTCTGTTGGACTCTGTGCAGTTGTGTTTGTACCCTGTGCAGTTGTGTTTCTACTTTAGTTTGTGAAATTAGTGGAAATATGAGTAAAATCAGTTCTTTTGCAAGAATTTGAATGTGGGCTGGTCTTGATTTATGAAATGATTAGGTGGTAGTTTGGTTCTTGGTTTTGTAGACATTCAGTGTGCATAATTGTTTGGACCTTTGAGGATGCTTTTAGTGGAATATCAGAAATTATTTTCCATTCTCAGTGGCTTTGAATTGTTTGATGTTGTTTAGGAGCTTATTGGTATATTATAGGAACTGAAGAATACTCCAAAATGCATAATGTGCATCTTATTTGATTTTTTAGTTTCTGCATATGTGCACCGGTAGTTGATTTGTTTAATTTGGTGTGCGTGTAAGCTTGAATGCCTTGAGTGATGCATTCAAAGTTTATCGCTATCGCTGAGCTCTTCGGATAGATGTATAAATGAGCAATAGAAAAGGCTTTATAGGAACATGTAACTATACTAATTCTGTTACCTTATACATAACTATGTTTCTTCATTTACCTTCATCTTGAAAAAATGAAGCATGAATTTACTTTCATAGCGATCATCATGTCTAACAAAATTTGCGATCTCTTGATTTTAGGATGGAGCAGCAAGAAAAATCTTGTTTCAATTTCAATCTGTGACATGGAAATTAGAGAAAGTTTTGGGGAATTTACCATATAGTCAATACGAAATATCAGAGGAAGTGCAGGAACAGGTCAGTGTTCGGTAATATTGGGCATTTTTTTGATAATTTTCATGGCACTACACTTTCTGACTCTATTTTATATTCTTAGGTTGACTTGGTAAGAGTGCAACTGAAAAGAGCTACAGAGAGATATGGAGGACCTCTTAATACAAACTTGCTATCGAGGGCCATGTCTCAGCCATTATTAGATAAAGAAATTGATTCACTACAGGCAGGAAACAAGACAATAGGGAGTTTACATGTGCAGAATATAGGCAATATTGATCATGAAACCAAAGTTAAACAAAGAATTCTGCCTAAATCAACTGGTTTAATGGATAATGCTTCAGAACAGATACTTCATGCACCAGAGGAATTGAAGGACTCTCCAGCTTCTTCTGAGGTTTGCTCGTCTAGGGGTTCTGATGGAGATGCAGAGGATAACTCCATCATTGTTAGTCCAGATCAGAACAAAAAGTCGGATTCTTCTGGAATTCCTGAAGACTTCCTATGCCCTATATCTCTTGAGCTAATGAGAGATCCTGTTATTGTCTCCACAGGGCAGGTGAGAACCGATACTCCAAATTCATTTACTCTTCATAGACACCTTCTTTTGCTAAATTTTTTGCTTAGTTATTTCAATCATTTGGTACTAAATATATATTCTTTTGATCCTTCAGACTTATGAGAGATCTTACATCCAGAGATGGGTAGATTGTGGAAACACAACATGCCCGAAAACTCAGCAAAAACTCCAGAACCTCACCCTTACTCCTAATTATGTATTAAGGAGTTTAATATCACAGTGGTGTGTAAAGAACAATATCGAGCAGCCTTTGGCAATAACATATGGAAGGATTAAGAAGAGCGATGGGTCATTCCGGGATGTTAGTGCAGACATAGCTGCTATTGAGAATCTCGTCCGCAAGCTCTCAAGCGGGTCTGTTGAGGAGTGCAGAGCTGCTGTATTTGAGATCAGATCATTGTCCAAAAGAAGCACAGATAACAGGATCTTGATAGCAGAGGCAGGAGCGATTCCTGTCCTAGTTAACCTTTTAACATGTGAAGATAATGAAACACAAGAAAACGCAGTCACTTCTATTCTGAACCTCTCAATATACGAAAACAACAAAGGGCTTATCATGCTTGCTGGCGCAATTCCTTCTATTGTCCAGGTCCTTAGAGCTGGGAGCATGGAATCAAGAGAAAATGCAGCAGCTACGCTCTTCAGCTTGTCCCTTGCAGATGAGAATAAAATAATAATTGGTGCATCAGGGGCCATACCAGCCTTAGTGGAGTTGCTTCAGAATGGAAATACAAGAGGAAAGAAAGATGCCGCAACAGCATTGTTTAATCTCTGCATTTACCAAGGAAATAAGGGCAGGGCTGTTAGAGCAGGCATTATTACAGCATTATTAAAGATGCTGACAGATTCAAGCAATGCCATGGTTGATGAAGCTCTCACAATTCTCTCAGTTCTTGCGAGCCACCAAGAGGCTAAGGCTGCCGTAGTTAAAGCCAACACCATTCCTGTTTTGATAGACCTTTTGAGAACTGGACTGCCCCGTAACAAAGAAAATGCAGCAGCCATATTACTCTCCTTGTGCAAAAGAGATGCCGAGAATCTTTCTTGTCTAAGTAGGCTGGGAGCAGTTATACCTCTTTCAGAATTGGCCATGAGTGGCACAGATAGAGCGAAGAGAAAGGCTACTTCATTGTTGGAGCACCTTCAAAATTCGTAACGGATGTAACAGGTCTAGTAGCTTTGAAAATCCTACTAATAATTTTTTCGATTTTTTCCTTGACTGGGATTCTTTCACGATGTCTTGTAGAGTGTGAAAAAATAGCAGGTGAAGCATGAGAAACAAGACAATTCTTGTTGCTTTCCATGTATCTATCGAGTGTTTTTGCAATCGTCGAAAGTTTGACCTGTTTGTTCCAAATACTCATGCCTTGTTTAAATATTCTTGAGACAGGAGTAAATAATATTGTAATATGAAGAGATAAATTGAGAACAAGCGCTTGAATGTTGTACTTTGCATTTGTTCTAAAGGTGTAGATCTTCTCTTCGTTCTTTGATGGAAGTAATCGAAATGTAGATTCGTTCTTGATCGATTCAGCAATGTTTAGCTAGAATTAATATAGTCTTGGGTTGTTTAAGTGTGATGAATGAGTTGAGCAGATTACAGACTTTTGTGCGGCCCAAGAAAAACTTAAAACTTTTGATAGGCTGAGTTTGGTAACATTAACTAAGCCGGCTATCGAGTCCTTAATTTCGTCTTAGTGTGAAGTGCTTGAAGTCGAGATTGTGGAAGGTAAAGGTTGAGTTGCCACTTACAGGTCGGATTGGCGTATGACTTTGATAGAGAATAAAATGAGTAGGAAACTAAAGTCAAACCGACAAGCGATGTTAGATTCCGCAGCGGTGGTATCAGAGCTTGCGTTTGTTTGTTGTCGACTAGGTTTCGTACTCGTTGGAAAAAATCAAATCTACGCGAATCCGACCGGAGAAGAAGAGCCAGCGAATCCTCATGCTTGCTTGAGAACTATTGGTGGTTTGAATCCGCAGTGGAGAAGTCGCGGAGCCCTTTGGTTGAGCCGTTTCGCGGATACGTTCGCCGGAGTTGCGGTCGGAGCGAAGGCTGGCGTAAGCTCGTCGATTTCATACTGTATCCCAGGGAGGTCGCTACATCATTCGTGAAGAAGGTGACGGAGGAGGCTGGCGGTTGCGAAAAATCGCTGGGATTTGCTATACTACTCGGCGCTGCAATCTTTGCTCTGATGCGTGAATAGTGCCAATTAGGCAGTCTGGCGTGAATAGTGACATTGACCGGGTTGACGGATCTGAGATTAGCGGAGTTGACTTTTTGTGTTGACGATTGACTTTGTTATTTCACGGGCTTAAAAAATCCCGTCTGAAGGGTGGGTAAGGTCGAAATTTTTCCATAAAGTTGCGATGGTAAGAGGCTTAATCACTTTTAAGTTGAGTTTTTTTCATTCTTGTTGTTGAAATCGGATCACGGGTTCGGTTGTGTCTTGATTTAAATTTCTTTGTGAGATTTGTATCATTTTGTGTTGAATTGTGTTAGTTGATTTTTATGTTTAATTGCTTAAAATTTGAATCTTTGTGATATTTGTGCTATATTTGATTTGTTATTTTTATATTTTTGTTATATGATGTCTGGTGTAAATCAATATGGTATGGTTCCGTTTAATTAAATCGATTTTAGCAAGTGAGCAGGAAAATCAAGTGTGTTTTGAGTTCAACAAAAATGTTTAAGAAATTTAGTCGGACTTGTAGCTCTTGCAACTAAAAGAAGGCAGATTGAAATGAGATGAAAATGCATGTTCTATAATTTACGAACTTATGTGACTCAAGTGATTAGAAAGTTGGAATTCTGAGATAGTACTAAAAGCGTAATGGGATAAAAATTTGAATAGTCTATGCGAAACCTCTTTTGCCCAGGTGAATGTTCTTGTTGGAGAAATCTTTAAATTTATAATGGAATATGTCTAAGGATATTGATGAGAATCTAGATGTTTTTACAAAACTGATAGCCGGAATGGTAAGTTCATGTGCAATTTGGCAGTAAGAATATAGATGATTATGCTCCCATTGCCCTTTTGAATGTTATTCCTGATTCGTTTAATGTTTGTGAAATCTGTTATTAAGTATGGTAGAGATGATGTGACCCTTGATATTGTGGTTAATGGTCTTAAGAGTAAGGAATTAGATTTGAGGCAGTGTGTGGGGAGTAGAAATTCTGGGGAGGTTATGCATGTGAGGGTAGATCTCAGGATAGGTTTAATGCCCAAAAGAATGCAGGTTATGGAGAGTATAGGGAGAAAAACACTTACACTAAGAAGGGTAGATCTAAGTCTAGGCCTAATGTGAGAAAGTGTTATAACTGTCATGAAGGAGGTCATTTGATTAAGGATTGTCCTAAGCCTAAAAAGAACCAACATCATGTGTATGATAATGTGGCTGTTTGTGAGGATAATTTGGGTGATATTTTCATGATTAATAACATTTGTAATTATCCTAGTTTGAATAATATACTGTCTGATCCTTTGTGTGATTCTGATTGGTTAGTAGACTCTGGTTCCACTTTTCATGTAACTCCCTATAAGCATATGTTTTCAAACTATAAAGAGATTGAGCATGGATTTATGTGTATGGCGAATTCGAAAAACTGTAATGTTATAGGAATAGGAGATGTATGTCTTAGGTTCTCTTCTGGTTTGAATTTACACAGAGAATGTTAAGCGTGTTCTGAATTCTCTCTTGAGGATGTTGGTCTGGAGGGAAAATGGGGGAAGGGAGTTATGAAAATTCGGAAAGGTTCTCTTGTTATTTTGATTGCTGTGAAGAAAAATAACTTGTATGTTTGTCATGCTGAACCTGTTTATTCTTCTATTAACTCTATTGTTGATGATAAATCTATTTTGTGGAATAATAGATTAAGTCATAAGAGTGATAGAAGATTAGAATTTGCATGTCGTAGTCACTTAAGTAGTGATAAGTTGCTCTGTTCACTTAGGTGAACCTTGTAATACTAGGAAAGCAGCGTGGGTGAGATTAGATTCCGGTGATGTTGGTGATTGAACTTATTGCTTGTTATTTCAATGAGGGTGAATAGTTTGATTGATGAATTGGATGTGTTGCCTAGATTCTAATCATTTGATTGCTAAAGAATTTACTTTCAAAGAAGTTAATAGATTGTAGATATTCTTGATCATTATTTGTCATGTATGTCATGTTTGAGCATGTTTACTCTCTTCTGTCATTTCTTTTGCTTTGAGAATTTTTGAGATAGAAACTTAGTGTGGAATAAAAATACATGAGTCCAGCACCATATGTGAAAAGGATAAAAGTAAATGAACCAAAAAGTATTCTGGTTGTATGTGATCTCCGAAAGAAAGCATATATCCGGTTTTTAAAGTTAGGTGATAGTCCACTAAGTAAGTGAGCGCTCGAGGGTGTTCTAATCCACTTGGCAGTTCCAACTATGAGAACGACTACAAAAACTCTTTCGAGGAATTTCATGGAAGGGAGTGTGAGAGTGCTTACGCTATATTTTGTAATTAGAACACGGATCAAATGTAAAAATTTGTAGGGAATAGATAGATCACGGATCGAGAAGTCACTTTCAGCGCCAATAGTCTCACGAAGAGTTGTTCGCCGATTACGAGCTTTAATACGATTTGGAAATTTAGATAGCCCTATTGTCATTTACCTCGTTTGACCATTCAGTGAAGCGGTGTCCATATATTCAGGTTGGCTTTTTTTGATAAGTGATTCTGATTCTCCTTAGGGTTCATTTCCATTCAAAGATGGTATCTCCTTTTTCAAGTTTCACGTGGATCGATCCACGAAGGCGCATGATGATCTACTTTTCTTCACTAATTTCCAATGACTTAGGGTTGACCAAAAGGAGTTAAGATTGATGTATGAATCCTTTTCGAATACTACGCATTGAAATAAATTCGAGGCATTGGAAATTTGGGAGTCAATTTCAACACTTCGTCGGATACTCCAATTGTATACGTAATGGAACTGCCGTGATAACATACGACTTTGAGGTAATTTATCCAAATTCCTTACCAAATCAAAGGCATGGCAATAGGAGATGGTTTCACAATTGCCGCTTGATCTAGTATGACTAACATCACAGAACAAGTGTTTGAGTTTGGAATAGTTTCTCTACTTATCTTGATTTAGTGTACTGAATAGTTTCACTTGTTTGGATTTTCTGATAGATGAAAAGATTTCATCTTTGACCAATTTTGACTTAATTGGTTTTATTGATGAATTTCATCTTTGACGATTGATTGACTTAATTGGTTTTATTTTTTTCCAATGGATTATCACCAAATCGATCAACCAGGCTTGAATTTTCGAGAATATACATGAGCCTATTCACATGAGTCTTTTGATATTCAAAACTTTCATCTTTGAATGATTTGGAACAAAATCCATTTGATTTTTTCGACCTTTGCAATTTACGTTATTTCTTTAACCATGAGCTTCATATTGTGATTTATTGGAGATGTTGATGTCACAGTGTTGAATCTTTGGCGTGAAGAGAGAAATTTTCCTTCGAGAGGCTTTAAAGACTACAGTGCCGATGTGGAGTCTGGGGTCTGGAGTCACTTGAAGACACAGGGGGCATTACGGCGAGTTTTGAAGACTTGGAGCCCAAGAAAGATATGAACTTGCTAGGTTTGTTTAGCTATACTAGTTGTTTTTTGGTTTTTTTATTTGTATCACACACTAAAATACTAAATTAAAGGAATAATGTCTGAAGAATATTAGGTCTATAATGAAGGAACATGGTTTTGTTTTGGTAGTTTTTCAGAGTGATGAAAATATATATATTATAGATAGTGGTAGGCCTTGTAGCAGATCTTTGGATTAAATGACATGGTACTGTATAAATTATTTGTGTCTGTTTAATTTACGCACTTTGCTTTAAATTCCTATCGTTCTTATTGATTTCTTGAAACTTGAGAGGGAGAGGTTTAGGGGTCTTAAATCCTAAAAATTGGTGACAGAGTTTGGTCGTGTAGCTTGGTTGATTACAGAATCGGTGAGCGAAGATGGTGTAATGACCACAGTGTGAGAAATTTGATGGAATTGATTTCCACATTTGGAAGATGTGGCGGAGTTATCTGTATGGGAAGTTACGCAAACCAGGCTGAGAAAATGGAGGATGATGAATGGATGGAATTAGAGGCGGTGCTTGGGGTGTGGCAGTGGGACTTTTTGCTTGTCAAGGAACATCGTTGCTAATGTTGCTAAAGAGCACAAAGGGGTTGATGAAGGCGTTATCGCGATTTGTATGAGAAACCTTCTATAAATAATAAGGTACTTCTCATGAAGAATTTATTTCACCTCGAAGATGTTAGATGGCACTTTATGTTAGAACTTTGAGCAGATTTCAATAAGCATTATCAATCAATTTGTCCAGCGGTAGATGTTAATGTGATGATGAGATCTGAGCCTGATTTTGATGGTTTGAGTTGGGAGCCAATGAGGGCGGTTAGTAATTCTATAGATACTAACAAAGAAAGTTGAACTCGATGTGGTTGTAAGAGCATTATCTTATGCGAGATGCGTAAAGGCTTCATATATGTGAAAGCTACTAAGAGTTACGCATTAGGGCAAGGAGAGGAAGAAACGAGGAGATAGAGGTTTTGGAAACGGTGGGAGATCACGAGTAGAGGGAAGAGGTAATTTGAGTCTGTGTCTTTGGGGTTGTGGTAAGACGGGATCACGTGAAAGGCAAGCCCGAAGCGGTGATGCTTTCGTATTTGCGTTGAGCAATAATTATTCCACGATGCGTTGGTTCTATCTGTGAATGCTTCCGTTGATTCGTAGCTAGTAGATTCTAGAGCATCTTTTCATACTCGCGCTGTGACGAGAGAAGTAATGGTGAATTATGTTTTACGGGAATTATGGTATTCGTCTTGATGATGAGTGAGCAGTTGGATGTAGTAGGGATGGGAGATGTGAATCACGAGAAGAGCTGTTAAATGGTTCTTTCTAGAAGCCCGACAAAAGGTAGTGCGTTAGAAATTAAGGGAAGAGTTCAATTTAGGTGATGATCAGTGGATGGTGATGGTTGCTCGAACTACTTTGAAATGATATGGCTGGAAGGTGGTTAGAGGGAGCAATGATAATAGCAAAGGCAGGAAGTCGGTGCCTCATGCTTGGTGAAGGTTCTCATAAGAGGTCGAATAGAGGATTTGGGTATAGAGAAAAATAGGTGAGATCCGACATGGGAGTTTCTATGAAATAGATAGAATTGTCGTTAATTGAAGTGCTTGTTCTAGATGTGTTGAGAGGTTAGCAGGAGGTTCGATGCGTAGTGCAAATGAGCGGCATTGAAGGTTAGAAAAGGTACCCCAATGATAGAATGTAATACTTCATTTGGTAGTGAGTTTGCGCGTCTGAGAAGGAACTGGGAATGATACAGCAGGATGAATTATACGTAATTAACAGCGTGGTTCAAAGTCGCGGTTGAGGAGGTATTCGAACCTCTTGATTATTTTCTAGCGTTGAAGGATGTTACGATCAAACGTGGGGTCAATGTAATTAGATCAAAGGAAGTCGTAAAGTTGAAATGGGAAGGTAGAAGAGAGAAATTTATTGATGACGATCGAGCTTGGAGGTTTTCAATTTTTGGGTTGAAGATCGAAAATGAGCGTAGTAATTCTGAATGAAAAGTGACTGTGCAGGATCTATTCGGTGAGTCAGCAGTTGGTGTCATTGAGGGATGTTCTAGGATTGGAAAGGGAAGGTGAAGTTGGGATGGGCTTCGGTGGGGAGTTCGTGGATGATGAACTCGGGAAGAGGCTATTTACTTGAGAAGGTGCTTGAATGGTGATCCGAAAATATCTTCAAGTGGTAGATTGTGGATGTTGTGAAGAGATATTTTCATCGAGGCCTTCGAGACCACAGTCTCGATGAGATATAAATCGGCTGAACCACTGAGTTGGTGGGGCTATTCGAGACCTAGGGGGTCTCGATGGGGTATCGATAGGGTCTCGTCACTTGCTGAGAACGCCCAGGCTGTTGAACTGTCGAGACCTAGGGGGTCTCGATGAAATAGGCTGACGATTTTTGGCGGTTTTGAAGACTTAGAGGCCAAGAAAGACATAGTCTTTTCAGGTTTTATTAGCCTAAATATTAGGTTTTTTTTTATGAATTTTATTATTAGCGCAAATACTAGAATGAGAATAATCATCTAAAAAGGCATTGGGTCTATAATATTCTTGAAGAACATAGTTTTTATTTTTGGTAGGCTTGTGGTTGAGATTTTTGGTGATGAAAATACGCAACATATATTATAGCTAGTAGTAGGCCTTATAACGATCTTCGATTTATAGTGGATTGCGGCGACAGGGGCGTACCTTTCATTGAATGGGAACACGTATAAATTGTTTATGTCACATTTTAACTTCCACCTTAAATTCTATGCGTTAACGTGATTCTTTGAAGCTGAGGAAGGAATTTAGAGTGCTTAAATCCCTAACTGCGAGGAGGAAGAGGCCGTCCATTATCTTCTCTTCTTTTTCCAAGCGGTGATGGTGATGTAGATGATGGCGGCTATTAGAATGGAAAGGCAGGTGATGGTTTCTTAGAGTGGAGTTTTCTTGAGTTTGGAAAATTGTAACCTTTATGCTTCGTTTCTTTCTTTAATTTTTTCTCATCCGTGAGTCCACGTTATATGTTAACATGCACTATATAGTGAAGGGTCTTTTTCGTTTTCACCAAAATTAGGGTTTTTATCTCCGAACTTTAACTGAACAAAAAGTGAACTAATGAAGTGATGTTTAATTACTCTGGGTTAGAAATGTCTTGAGTTTAGTTATACTAAGTCTACAGCGTGAATCTTTAGATGTTTTAGTTTGATAGTTGGTCGCATAAAGGGCATTTGTGTGGTTTAACTAGTAGTTGTACCAAATAGCTTGAGGGCTTTGTAAGACTCTTAGTAGTATTACCTCAACTATTTCAGTTAAATCTTGTAATTTGTTCCTCAAATGCATTATAGTGATATTTTCTAGTGGCTCGCTTGGTGGATTGAATCCCGAACAAACATTTGCCTTGGGATACCACAGCAAAAAGTGCAGCTATTTCCTTTTCAAGTCTTTTACTTAATTTCTAGTCTCGTACCGTGTTATATGAACCGCGGTTTGTTATAACAAGCCCAGTCATCGAGTAGGTTATCATCAACGAGGATGGGTGGTAAAAGTTTGAAGGTTGCAAAGTTGTCCCTGAGGGAGAATAGCTTGACTTGTAGCAAATCAAAGGTTAGTACATTGTTTTAACGAGAAAATGTATGTATATGCGTGCATCAATTAGTTTATAATAATTTAACCACAATCGAAATGTAAATGAAATTTAAGTAGTTAAAAAATGTTATTACTAGTAACTTACATAATTTCTGAAGTGTTGTATAAAATTATCATTAACCATTTGATCCATCTAACTTTAGAATCGTTTCGAGGATAACTGTCCTCAATCATATCATGGTACTTCCTGCAGAAAATTGAATTATGGCAAGTGGTATTTATACATTAATGAAATAAAGTAGTTACCAACAAATAAATTATTTTAGATAGACTCGTACTAAGTGGTGTCAACACGGCGTATTACAAGATGTACATGTGCGTGGTTACCACTTTCTTTTATCATTCATCAAATATCTCCCTTTGACATGGTTGTAGGCCGACACAGGTGGCGGTACAATGAGAAGTGTCCGTAATCTACCTCTTCTCCTCCCGTCACTTCCGTATCTATTGGGTATGGTCGATGCGCTTTTCGTCGAGTACAATGAAACAAATTATGACACCTCACATAGTAAATATGCCTCGCGTATTGAACGCTTGATATGCGCTTGTTGACGAATCATATGTTTTGTTCTTCAAGCGGTGTTATTATTTCAAATGTTCATACAAAAAATTAAAAATGCGTATATTATATATGAATATTTAATACTCACAACTCGAAATTAAATCCACCGGTAATGTACAGGACCACCTATCAAAGCCTAAATACGGAAGAAGTGAGCAATTAAATGCTCCATTACATCGAACATTGCAGGTGGAAAGATCTTCTCTAACTTGCACAGAATTTTCAACAATATTACTTAATATGGGCATTAGTCAGCTTTGTAGGAATGGAAGACAAAATGTCTCCCAAAGAAGTAGCCTGACTTCTGTGATAGTTTCTCCAGACAAGTTTTGGTAGAAGGTCTTTGAAAAGAAAACGAGGAATCAATTTATGAACAAGTATGTGTGCATGTCGCTCTTAAGCCTTGTGAACTTAGCTTTTCTTGCACACACAAGAGATTGGAAAGCATATCCATCGGACATCTTTAATTTGATCAGCCAACTACGGACGACTTGTTGTTGTTTATGTGTCGAGTGTAAGTTGCTTTTTGGACTGAGGCATTCCATTCCTGGTGTCATGAACAAAGAAGTTATACATGTATGAACATCAAGATCCTTATACGATGCCTCGGTGTCCTTCGTTTCCTTATGACCATCATTAGAAGAAGAAGTTACCGCCATTGTTCTTTCATTATGCATAAAATAGATATTGTGCTGATTTTAAAAGCTTAGGCCAATGCAGGCTCCCGAATATATGCTCTTCTTCGTCCAATTTCGATATGCAGCGGAAGAACAATCACCAACAATCTTTCACGAAGCCTCATTTGAATTTCAATCTACCATTACAAAATGACAATGCCTCTACTTGGTTGCACACCAGAAGATGTTGAATCCAATGCTTGGGGTCTGCTAGAACACATAGAAGATTGGATGAAAAAATCAAAAGCAAAACTTTCAAGTTTTCTTTGATTTTGGTTAAACTTGACTCGAGGGAGAGGGGAGGCCGAAATTATGTTTGGTGGCTAGGTTTTTGCTTGTTGATTATTGTCATATAAAAACCTCATAAACCTCACTTATATAGAGGTTCATTATTTAAGCTAAAGCTCAATCGACTAGTTAATGAGTCGGCTTGTTTAATTTAATTAAACTATTAAGTAAATTAAACACTAACAAGTAACTAACAAGTTACTAACGAGCTAAACTAACTATTAAATTAATTAAACTGACTAGTTAATTAATTTGGATTAATCCAATTTATATTTATACTATATAGAAGTAACCAAAATTCACGATTGAAATATTCGTTGATACAATCAACTCTCGATTTAACAGAAATCTTGTTTTGTTTTATACATGAAATATAACTACGGCTTCACTTTGTATGTGTGTGACATACAAACTCGAGATAATAGCGACCGTATAATAGCCTATAGTAGACCATTAATATTATTATAAACGGTTATGCATGAATCTACTTGATAGGCATAATCCCTAGTATAAACAGAGAACCGACTAGTTATTACAATTACTATAAGGTAGAATAATTTCGTTTATGTAGTACATTCACTAAACTAGTAAATGAATTGTTAGAACAATTACCGCAATGGGCATAATAAATGAAACCAATAATTATTGATTTCCAACACATTATATGTCATTAGTGATTTGATTTATAATTTAAACTTATTAAAATGTTAAAGGGACAACAATAAATGGAGAAAATAACTTCAATTTATCTCCAATTAAGCATTATGTTACAATCAGATAGTTTAGGTGTTGAAATGCACATTACAAAAGTTTAGGTGCCATCTTCACCATTAAAAACCTAGATCTGTGGAGCTACAATTTCATACATACCAAAATTACAACTACACTTACATTCCTCACAATGTCTACCCATAAACAAGGAAAAAAAATTGCAGCTAAACATACAACCAATGGCACACCTAGAAGTTTCGCCTTCTCCTCTAATTTCTTCATATTCATATCCATGGCATGGCGGACCAATGGAGGAACATGGTCATCAATCCACTTCCAAAACCGACAAGGAGTTACCTATTAAAGAGCAACTCAATCAGTTTCGACTTACATGCCCAAAATTTCATTCAAAAGGAAATAATTTATCTTACCCGATCTGGATATCTTACGATCTCACTTGCCAGTTCTTTTGAGTGTAGGCACCCCTGACTCCATAGCATTTCTTCCCACATCGGCATTTTAAATCGGACACTTGTAGTGACATTCCCATATCTTAGTTTAATTGATGTGAGTTATAGTCCTCCCGATCAACTTTGTATAAATAGCAAAAAAAAAATTAGCTGTGCTTTTTGAACTTTTTAGTGTATTCGCTTTGAACTTTCTTTATTTTCCCTCCAAAATATCTCCATTTTCAATATGACTAACCTATCTTTGGGTTAGAAGGTCTCTTTTTCAAAGTCAAGCGTTGGTCAACTACAAAATGAAATTTGAAAAGTTCGGTACCAAAATCTTTAATCATACATTTAAAATGTTGAATTATTTAAATATCTATTTAAAATGATTAAAGTAGTTCAAGTGTCACAATGAAATTTAATCTTGTTAATTGAATACAGTATGAAATAATGACCATGGATATTTTATGTCTCTTGAAAAGCATGATTGTGTTTCTTAAAGTAAATTAAGGATCCATGCCATTACCTTACTTTTCAAAATTTCAGTCGAATAATTAAACATTAATTCTTTAAGAAGAGAGGTTAGACAAATTATTTATTTATAAATACAAGCATTTTCATTGTTCTCAAGGCATCCCATAGATCTGGGCGTGCAATAAAAAATTTGCTAATGATTAGTCATTTCCTTTTTGAAAATTTACCATTTAACAAGCTTCAAGTTGGCCCAAAAGCATTACCTAATTAAATTGGAATTCGATACGCTTGCTAATCGTCAGTATGTTTGACTAAACCAGAAAAGAAAAAGAACTCGTATCCATGACCAATTATTTCAACTAATTAATCTGTATTGATTCTTACTTTCTTAAATAAAAAATTTATCTGTCATTAGAAAAGACTCGATTCAGACTACGCCCATATGAGTAATATCAGCAGCCCTTGAACTAAGCCTAGTGGTTTAATCTATATTGATTCTTATATCCAATACACATGCAAACCATTAATAACACATTCGGTTGAGTATCTGATGGTATTTTAGAATAGAGTATCTGAACCGTTAGTGTGGCGATTTAAATACTTTTTAAAGTAATGCGTTCACGAAGGCAGTCTGAGTTTAAATTAATGATATTCATTATTAATGTTCATTAATTAATTACAACGAGGGGCCAGAGCAAGGGATGAAAATGAAGGGGGCAAAATTTTAAAGTAAAATAGGGGGGGCCCATAAGCTGAAAAAAAGAACTAAAAGTTTGTTAAATCCAACAAAAACTAAGAAAATGAATGCTAGCAAAGAAGAAATTAGACGAGTTGGCATATTAAAAGGCTAACATTCCACCATCTGCTCTAGAATTGTATTAAGCATTTAATTTAATACATAACTTAGATATAACCTATCAAAATCTCACAGGGAGGCACAACCCCCTCCCCCTCAGTTCCGTCTTGGTAGTACGCATCACTAAAACGTATGCATTCTAGATATGGTTTAATTAGAAAAAAATAAAAAAGATGTACCAAAATTATTCTATGCACTTAATTTTGAGCGTGTACCAAATTTTTTGAACAAATTGATCTGATTAACTAAAAGTTAAAAATAAAGCTTATATAATTGAGATAAATAGACTTTTGTTTAGAAATTGGTGCATATTAACTAAAATGTACTAAAAAAACATATTAAATGTATTTTTTATCATTAATGAGCGAATTAATAAATAAAAATATTAATAAATAAGTAACTTTCCCATTAACCAACTCTCAATGCCCCGCCGCTGAAACAATTACCCTACAAGACAATTTCCAAAATACTAACGATAACTTAGGCCACCACAACGTATCCTAAAATCTAAGATTAGACACACCCTCGTTGTATATAAATAATATAATGTCCGTCTAGAAACATGAAACAACAATAATATTGTGAATATACTTCCACGTGGAAATATAGATCATGGTATATTTATCATCATCGCTACTACTATTAGTCTATTACTACAGTAGCTAGAATATTATTGGACAATAATTTTGGAACAATTGGTTCAAATAATAAGTCGACCGAAGTATGTAGATCAGAGGAGCTTTTTGTGGTGAACTTTTAGCATTTTACTCATATAGAAAATAGACCGCATGGTTTTCTAAGCCATCTACTAGAAATGGTCTTTCTTTAATGGAAGTTTAAGTTTAGTTGCGTAATATCTTCAATTTAAATCCATATACTACAAAGTAAATAAATATGGAGTAATAAAATTTTAGTTTTATCAATAAATTCAAACGAGAAAAGCAAGGATATGGAGACAAAAAAATCATTAGATTTAGGATAGATAACGAAAAGGTCAGATACTTTCATTTTCTACATTTGTCAAAATAGTTGGCCAAGTTTCAATACCTTTTTGCCATTTCTTTGACCTTAACCCCTCTAAAAACAACCACCCATAAACCAAATATAATCATTATATCAACCATAACAAAAGGGTCCCCAAGTGATCCACTAGCAATTAATAAATATCCATCTTAAATTCCATAACCCCCCACCCCCAATACAGAGTGTACCAAACAAGAACCACATAAACATGGGCAATAGTTTAGGAGGCAGAAGATCAACAAAGGTGATGAAGGTCAATGGAGAAACAATGAAATTCAAGAAACCAATGCATGCTGGTGAGATAGTAAAAAACCATCCAGGCCATGTTTTGTTAGATTCTGAAGCAGTCAAACATTTTGGGACAAGAGCAAAGCCATTAGAGGCAGAACAAAAACTCAAACCAAAAAGGATCTACTTCCTGGTTGAATTACCTAAACTCCCTGATGAAAGGGTGCCAAGAAAAGTGCATTCTGGGATCCATATGAGCGCCAAAGATCGACTCGAAAGCTTGATGTTGTCAAGAAGATCAGCTTCTGATCTTTCATACATGAAATCATCTACTCATAGTATTGTTCTTGATGAAAGCAATGAGATTGTTTCAGGGGAAAATGGGTTGACCAGGATCAAAATGAGGCTTCCAAGAGCAGAATTGGAGAAAATGATGATGCAGAGTAGGAATCAAACGGAGGCTGTTGAGAAAATTATGGATCATTGTATGGGAAACAACAAAGAGAGTAGTGGTAATTTGCATAAGCAATCACATTGGAAGAACGATCAAGGAGTTGACAAAGTTGGTATTAAATCTCGTGAGGTATGTTTTAGCATTCCTAGACATTTATCCAACTATCTTGCCTTGTTTCCTGGTATTGTTCTTCATGCATTTTTGTACTATTCCTTTCACTGAGGCTACTGGCGTAATCAAAATTATGAAGACATGATTATATTTAGTAGCGTAAATACAAAATAAAAAAAATATTTTACAATCAGTTAAATTTGATTAATGATGTTCTATGTAAAGTTGTATGTAAAACCACTAAATTTGGAAATTTAAACCTATAATTGTGTTTTTGTGTTCATATATATACATATATAAATATAAAAAAATTAATGGTGTCAAGAAACATTACATGAGCTCATATAGCTCTGTTGCTCTTTAGGGGAGCCTGGAAGGTTTATTTTTCTTTACCAACCTAATATTGGATTAATAACTTTCTTTTTAACAAATAGCAAATGAATCTTTAAGTCATTTCACTAGAACTTTATATTTTTTGTTATAAGGTACGTACATATTATTAGTAGATATGTCAGTATTTCACACCAATCATTTTTATATATTAAATTTTAAATTTTGTAAAAATATAGTAACAAATACTTCCTCCATTTTCTTATAGTTGTTATTTTAGTCAAAAAGAATTATTTTTTTATAGTTGTGATTTTTGCATAATAAATAGTATTTTTACATTTTTAATATTTTTTTGGACTACTTTTTCTCTTAAAATAAACAATCCTTGATAATATTGTTTAATTGATTGTGATTACGTTTTCGATCTTGACTTTTGAATTTATTTTTCTTTTTCTTGTCATGTAAATGTAAAGCGATAAGCTAAAAAAACGGAAATAAAAAAATGGAGGCAGTATTGTTAACATTGATTGCGGATTTAAGGTCCATCAAACAAGTTTTTCTCCACTAATTAATGCGAATCATATGGACATGGCAATTTCAGATGCGCCACTAAGTTCATTTTCCAAGGGAAGTAGACAATATTTTCTCTATGCCTTGCCTAAAATATTACCTAGTCGTCGAATGCCTTCTGACTTTAGCTAATAAGTACATAGATACTCGTACATACTATTGTGGTCAATTAACTTAGTAAAAGATTCCTATTTTATTTAGAACATTTTCTATTTTATTAAATTTAGTATATTTGCTAGGCCAACCAAGAATGACCATAGATTTGATCAAGTCAGATTAGGCTTCTCATTGTTTGCACCTGTGTTATCATATCACTTCTTTAGACAACATGATTTTATAAATGCTAATTAGCCGATTACGAATTATCGGTCTTAATTTTAGTTGAGTTCTTCATATGCATTTTTTTTTTGGCATGGTGTACTGCTCGTTCTTTACGCCGTAGTGCGGGCGCATAAATAAGCTACTTTTATCACATCACTAAACTAAGTATAAGGAAGCGCGTTTAAAATATTTTCGTAATTAAAATAAAAATACATGCTTATATTGTTTGATATACGTCCACCCTATACTCTTTCTCATAAACTTTCTCAACATCGCCACAAAGGCTGACACTATGCAGCGCGAAAAGAATAGTAAGCTTTTTAGTGAAATGACAATTTTGCCCACTTAATAAGCTTATAGCTAACTATGACTTTGCGAATAAGAGGTGAAATAATTAATTTCGGGCCAGCCCGCATTATTTGGTGTGCATCCGTTGGATTTTATTCAACAAATCCATTCCTCGAAATCGTAGAATTGCATTTGAGGATGCTGTTTCTTTGTTTCATCAAATGATTCAAATGAAACCCATCCTCAAATCGTGATTACGGTAAGTTACTCATCATTATTGTCAAAATGAAGCATTATTCACAAGTTATTATTTTGTTCAAGAAAATGAGGCTTTTGGGTTCTCCAATTAGTGAACATATCATGACCACTGTATCAAGCTCGGTTTTGCTCCATATATTGTCACTAATTGGGTGGGGGTGGGGAAGTCAATATCACAGTATTTGAGGGTGGAGGAAGGGGGTGGTTGTGCGGGTGGAGGTGAGTGGGTTCGATGATTACAAAGGGAGGTGGGGTGATGGGGGCTGTAGAGAGGGTGGGGGTGATTGGGGTTGTGGGTAAGGGCGGTGGTGGGAGCAGTGGGGTGGGGGCAATGGGGGTAAGGTGGTTAGGAAAGGGAGTGATAGTTGGTGAAAATTTCAGAGTGATAAGGGGGTGTGTCAAAGAAAAAAGTGGTGATGGTTTTATTCTAATTATATAAAATATTTTAATTTAAATGTGTCCTTTATATTTTAGTTTAGTATTAAGGATAAAGTGGGAAACAATATATACATATTAGAATAGTGAATTTATAGGGACAAAATGACTATTTTGTCCTTAATCACTACACTTCAAAATATGGGGGGCATTATAATCATTTATAGGTCCAGGGACCACGTCAGAAAAGAATAATAGTACAAAATTATGTCGAGAAAAAAATGCATAGTTCGAGGTACAGTGAAAATTAATGCGATAGTTATTTCACGCTTTTATGGAATAAAGAGTGGTATGTCTTTGTCTCTGCTCTTCATAAAACATACCAGTAGTAAAAATAATTGTGAGAGAAAATTTGAAGAGTCAAAATTAGGGTAAATTACATGACCCTGTATTATTTAAAAGTTGCATCATACTCCCCTATATTAATTAATTAGCACCCTACCCTATATTACTTTACAAATGTTGTCTGAAGTACACGAATATCCAATTTCCATCAAAATTGATGGCAAGTGTACTACACTCTCTATTTATGTATGACTTTGAGGTGTGACAAAATTATTTATATAAAATGTGTATCTTTTAGACCATTTTCGCATTGATATTTACTCGTTACTTTAAACTTTTTTATAATATTTTTATTTTTAAAACATGCTCCCTCAATTAAAAATGATGTTTTTGGATTTTTACTATTAAGTTTTGACCGTCATTAATTTTGTTTTTATTTTAATAAATATAAAATTAATATTATTGAATTAGTTTTGAAATATTTTAATAGTATTATTTTTTATCGGTTTATAATATTCATGATCAAAGTGTGACACATAAAAATAAAACATCAATTAAATTGAAGTTAATAGTATATATAAGCACGTATCTACATAATCGAAATCTTAATTTAAAAGGTTTTAGCATTCATAAGTACAGAAATATTATTATAATTACGTAAATAATATTATGAAAATATTTTTAACAATATATAAAACGATACTAATATTTTTTTAGAATAATAAGAAGTACAAAGTAATTGTTGGTCAAGGGTAATATTGTATTTTTTATTTTCTACTAAATTATTCAAATGGAAGTTAATAATGGGAGAATGTGTAATATTTAAAATAATACAAGGAAATACGGTGCTAATTAAACAATATAAAAGTGCAATACGACTTTTAAAGCGATACTCAAGGGGTAAGGTACAAGTATCTCGAGTGAAATATTATTTTTGGGGGGAGGGTGTTTGATGTGCATGTTCTGTGAAACGAATGTCAATGACCCTTCCAGAACGAAATTTGTATATTAATCGTCAATTCGTCATGGAAAATTAGTTTCATATACTTTTCAAGTAAATTATGGAGTATATATTTTCATGTTAAAATGTACTCCGTATTTAAAAGACTTCAATATTTTCAACTTATCATGGTAAAATACTAAATAATTAATTTAGATTTCTAAAGCAATTAGGTTCTCATCATACAATGCGACTTTGGCCTAATCACTAAAATGATAGTCAATGCCTAGATCTTTCAAACAACCACTTTTAAATATTTAAAACTAGACCATGTAAGTTAGCTAACCATGGATTCGATATTTTAGAAACTAAACTTGTCTAGACATTTAATTAGTTTTTCTCTTATGTTTAACAATTACCCTTTATTTGTAATATTGTTTTTGCAGAAACGTGTAGGATTCTTACCTATCAGTGAAGGAGAAATTCAACAAGCAATGACCTCTTAAATAATTCCCACCATCCAATGGTTAATTGAATATATATATCGATTCTATCTTTTGACAGCTCTCCGAATTTCCTCAATTGGTTATACATAGCAAATTAGCAATAAGAGAAGACTTTATATAAGAGAGTCTATGTAATTAGTTTGGTCGATTTCATTAACCTGCTGAGGTAAATTATGTGAGAGATAAATTATTTGCGCTTATTTGATGTTGATTTTTTAAATCTAAGATTTTGTGTATTTTTTACTGTATGATAAATATGAAAAATATAAAAAAGTCTATACTTAGCTTGTCAATAAGAGGTGAATCGAAGTTACACAAAGTGCATTGCAAGTTCAAATAAAAGGTTCAACAACAGAATTTCCACAATGTACTCTACTGAGATAATTATTACTCCCTCCTTCCCAAAAACATGATCTATTTTCACTATTTTTTTCATTTCATGTAACTTTACTCATTGCTTGATCAATTTTTTGCAGTTTTGAAAATATGTCACTTTTAAGTAACAGTAAAATATTTTTTTACTATAAAGAAAAAATTAAAACTAAACAATGTTTATGAAATGATGGAACTACATTTCATGAAAAATTGAGCATTAGCATGAGTCTGCATGAGACGTGTGACAGACAAGAGGCCAGATTAATCCTACCAGAGATGTGTTAGCTACTTAAATCAAGTACAGTTTTTAGGCCTCGCCCGATTAAGAACAAAGACTTTGTTCTCGGCCTAAAATCATCGAATCGAACGGACTAAATTCAGTTCAAATCCAATATATGAGTCAATATTGTTCAAATCAATTCAAACATTACTTTTATATTTATACACGTTCAATTTCCTGGTAAAGTCTAGGCTCGACTCGATATATATTAAATTCAAGTATTAAATTAATTTTATTAAACATAGGAAAATTAAATTTTGTTTAGTCTTTATCAAATTCATAGCGCCGGCTCTAGCTTTTATTGTTACTCGTCTCGTACCTCATTTTATTATTCAATCCCTTTACATTCCGCTCTTTTTTATTTTGCTGCCCGTATCAAACATTTCGTTAATAAAACATTTCCAATATGAAGAAAAGAAATCGGATTGATATTAAGAATATTACTGACATTACTATTGACCTATTTTCTTCGTTTTTGATTGTATATAGGTAGTATAGAAAGGAACTGCGCTGTGATGTTGTTGGCATTGTTGGATTTTTGCAGTTAACACAACAACATCAACCGATTCACGAGGGATGCATGAGATTATAAAAGCGATAATTTAATAAGAGATTTCATATTTTACGCCCAACCACTTTGTAGTTGCGTGAATATGGCGGAAGAGGCTTGAACAACCCGGCGTAAAGTTATCTACGAATAATTCAGCAACCAGCGATTGATCGAAACTTATACAAAAGTCGGTTTCTTTGAACAATTAAAAGTAAGGAATTTAGGAGGGAAGAGAAAAAATATAAGGCTTTTTCTTCTCCTATTATCATTGAACAGAGGGAATTGGGAAAGAGAGAGATGTTTAGCTTTCATACATTCTCTAAAGATAAATAATGAATAAAAGCAAAGGCTTTGTAAATCAGCTTTAGACCTCGATATATAGGTTTATTTAAAATTTAGGTCGAAGTGATATTGAATAAAACACTCACTCTCTTCTCCCTTCAATTAAACATTGGCTACATCGGGTATTACAGAATATTCCATAGCATCCGTAAAATCAAGGCAACAAAGTGATAAGGTAGAACATTACAGAACCCCTCCGCTTTTTCCTCGTTCGTTTAAATGGTTGAAATTCCCATAATTGGAATTTCAGCTGATAACCTGTACATCGTTTATCACTTTTAACCCGAAAAGTTATAATCGTATTATAGTTTGATCGTGTTGTCGTGTGTGACCTCTTGGAAGCCGATCGACAAAGGCTAATATATTAACTTATGCTAATGAACATAGTAATATTCATATAGATTATAGGTGGACCGTAGTAAGCCATCATGCAACTACCCAATGTCGATGCGAGTTAATGCAATATGTCGATTGTCAACGATGAACATATGTGAACTTCTATTATTTTGAATATAATTAAATGTAAGTAAATGTTTATACAATCCCAAGGTATTCAGCCAGACGTATTTATGAGATACAATATCTCGTATTTCCAACTTGATCGTATCACGGCGTGAACTTTTTTAAATTTTTTCCCCCTTTTTAGCATGTAACCTTTTGTCCTTTTAGCAGTGCGTGTATTGAAAGTCTACCTTTAAAATTTATTGAAAATATGAAAATTAATTTTGTTTCAGTAATAACTTTAAGCTCGTCACCAAGAAACATAGAGTTTATTATTGATCCGTTTACGATACCAACCTTTTCTTTTCCGCCATTTCTGTCTAACACATTGATATTGATTTGCGATTAAATAAATACGTAATAGATTTTTATTTTGATTTTTTGAGAAAAACAAACAATTAGGTGCACCTTTTGATGTATTTGATTTTTATAAATCGAATCTTGGCCAATGATTGAATTTAAGAATAAGGGCAGCTGACGCATAGCCAACTAGTCTCATTAAAAATCAAATTGAGTTGACGTTGACCCAAGTAAGTCAAATTCAAATGACAAGTCGACTCGAACCCTACCATACTAATGTTGAATCCTTTTCACTCGAGCAAGATTCTATCCGACTCGATCATTTGAGACTTGAGAGTATGTGGTTCGACTGGGCAGCCAATTATAATACTGGTTTAACTGGTATGAAGTAAAGCAACCTAAAAAGAAAAAACCAGTCTTAATAATAAATTAGTCATAGCTTCAACTAGAAATGTTCTACAATAGTTAACTAGTTAACTCCCATGTTTTTTCTCTGTTTTAATGGTGCATTTCCAAGTTCAAATGTGTACGTATTTCTGTTTAGTTTGATTAAAAATGCTTCTTTGTTTTAGTGTAAAGCTTACTTAAAACATACTAATAATAAAACGAAGTTACTTCGCAATATTATTGTATTTGGATAATCGGATGGATAGTGAAAGTGGAACTTGTTGATACATATAAATAAGGGGTCCGATTTTAACTTATTGTTGAGAGTGTCACAAAACGAAAATAGTAGGCGACTCATTTAATTTGAAGCAAATGGAACATTCTTTAATTTTTACATAATTAGGAGTTTTTAACTCTCTGAATGATATGCATGATTGCATATATAGTTAGAATAAGAACGAACGAAAGGAATGCATGAAAGAGACATTCTAACAGTTGTCGTTGATTAGTTAACCCGATAATTAGTTAGAATATTAACACATTTTATAATTGAGTCGTAAAATGGATGATGATGATGTTAAACTTAGCTGTTAAACAGAATTATTTGTCACTTTTATCTGGGACAATAAAGTGAAACAGAGCACAAGTGTCACAATAGTAGGAAGAAATTTCATGGTTTTGTTCGCATAATACTTTGGTTATCATTGCAACTAAAGAATTAGACTTGCCCTTGTAGTAGTTACAAACTGAGGTAGCTAATTGGATTTCAAAACTCACAGGGAGCACAGTACATGCTGCATCTAAAATATTCACTAAAAATTCTGACTATTTCCCCAAAACATCATTCATAAATATCATGAAATCTAGTAAAAAGAGTTGTCATATTACTATAAATTACATGTTTGAAGAATTCTTACATGGCTTGCCGCAGAAACGGACTATTTTTTCTCCATTAAATTTTATATCATAGAACCCATATATTGAACAAACCACATTTATTTGGTGACATAATAAATAAAATTAAATAAATTAAAGGGCATTATTATACGTTCATTTTAAAATGGCTGCCATGCGTTTCAGCCATTTTGCAGCCATTTTGACTCAGCTTCCATCAATTCACCATTTTTCAAAGTCATCCACGAGACAATATAACATACATATTTGTACAATATAATAGTACTATCAAAACATATCATTATTATCATCACATCCAACATTTTATGCAATGAAAATGATGAATTGTTAACTAATCCAACTAGGCAAAAATATGTCCCCTTACATTCCAATATATAAGAATAGTTGCTTGTCAATTTATAAACAGCAAAAATCGACATACACAAATTAAACAAGCTAAGTAATCGAAAAAGGAAGGCGACGGTGAAGAAGAAGCAGAAGAGAAAAGGCTGCCAGAGGAGGAACAAATAAAGAGAGAATTATATTATAGAAGCTAAGTATAAATGTCTTTAGCAAAAAGAAAACCTACAAGTTTTAGGTTAGTTTTGATTTTCTTGATATTGGTTTCCACAATGTCTTCAAGAGGAAGTTGCTCAAGGCTAATATCCAGAGATAGAGATTTCAAGAAATTATTTCTTGGTCAGCTTCCAAGAGGAGTTGTACCTCCTTCTCGACCTTCTCTTTGTCATAATAGTCACACCACAGTTTATTTAACTTCTTATTATGTTATGTGTCCATAGCTAGTAGATAGGTATCACAAAGGTAGACGTAGTAGAAATATATATGTTACATTCCTTATTTTCTTCTCCATCTTATGGAGGATTATTGCTTAGCTGATGATAATTATGTATGTAACACTATAAATAGATTTATCTATGGTGAAATCAAACATATACTTGAATGATGAAGTATTGGCCGTTCTTATGTACATTAATTCGTTGAATTCTTATGATCTGAATCATTCTTCATTCTTGGATCTATTTCATCTTCATATACGGTTGTTTTCTGTCCATACAATCAGAATAAACATTGAGAGATAGAGATAATAATTTAGTTTATTAATTATTCTTTTATTTGAAATGAATAATTATTTAGATAAAAAATATTTTATTAAGGGATGTTTGAAAATTATGAGATGTTAAAAATCTATCCAAGCTTTGTAAATGTACATTTATTTCTTGTTCATGTTTTAACATGTCTTACATTCCATGTTTTTAAGTTGAGAATTTTTTATAATGGTATTGTAATCTTTCAAATATCATATTAAGTAATTTCTGATATATAATATTAATTTCATCGTTATATATATATAAAATAATGGAGTAATTATAAATATATACAGCATAATCATATGCTTGCATTGTAAGCACTTTAATTGTACATATGGACAACGATAAACCTGGTGTATTCAGAAAAAGACAGAACTAGGTGGAGTGGAACTTCATTGATCTTGTAACTGATAAGCAGTTTGAATGAACATAATGCAATTCCATGATTTGAGATTTAATGTTCGAAGATCTTTAATTGAATGATACTCCTTAATAATTATTATGATCATAATTATAAATCTCTTTAATTTATCGTTTGATTATTTTTTAAATTGAATTTTATTAATTATTCTAAAATATGAGTATATAATTGATTCTTTTTAAAATATCTTTTCGTAATATTAATTTTTTAATTTTTTAATAATATAATTATAAAGAATAATCGAAATTAAAGAATTGTGATCTGTGTATGAAAAAATTAATTAAAAAAATTTGAAGTTGAAATGTTTTAATGCGTGTGAAGTTAATTAAAAGAGATTAGAGTTCTTATTAACTAGTTAGGATATATGATGGAAATTGAGAGGGAGGGACTGGGGAGTTAGAGTAGAAAGGAGCTCCCAAATATCCAAAGGAGCTAGTATAAAAGGAACCAAAAATACCGTATTGCTCACAGGTGGTCGTCATATCAGGCATTGCACCCATGAGGTGTCTCTGAGCTTCAAGATTTGTACCTCAAATATATTAAACGAAAAATCAATGAAATATAGTTCTGGATCCTTCCTAGCTTTTTGTCTACCTCAAAATTCTTCAATCTGGAAGCTTCCCACACCTCTCCAAGATTCATCTTTTGTTTTCTCTCCAACACACCCCACCCCTCATTTGATTACTTTTCTAGTTTGAATTATTTACAGTAGGTTTTGGTCAGTAAGGTGTTTTTGATTTATTTATTTGTTGATTTGTTTTAACTTTATTACATCTTAATTTTTTTAATTTTAATTGAACATATACTGTTTTAGAATCTCAACTGTTTAAAATTACAGGTATTTAAATCTACTATTTTAATCTGGGTATTAACCTTGACTTTTTAGATTAATTTGGGACAAAGACAGGATCACTTATATTTGGCTTATATAATCTGAGTAAGATAATACTTATGTTCTAAAAGTATTAATTTCAGATCACTGTTGATACTTGCTTTAGGGACATTTTAATAATTTCTTACGTAAGTTTTAAAAAAAAAAAGCAAAAGCAGGACCATTATATATGTTTTGGTTATGGTTCTGATCATTTTGTTTGGTTATGGTCACGATCTTTTTAAGCGGGGATGCGTCATGTTTGAAATCGTCACCGGTGAAATCTTTTCGGCACATTTAGCGCAATTTTAAATTAGAAGTCTTTTGTTAATTCGATTAAAGTAATTGTCGGTCACATTTTTTTGAAAGGGCATTTTAAAATCCATCAGTCACTTATTTTTGTAATGATATCTATTTTTTGGAAATCACTTTTACTAATATGTTTAAGTGTATTTTTACTAATATTTTTATTTGTTTAATTCATTATATGATGATGTAAGTACAAGGGCATGCAACAGCTCAGTGTCTGGAAAATTCCAACACATGCAAGCAGAGAATTGTAATATGCGTATCTTCAGTTATGTATATTTTGCCTCCGGCTTATTTATATAATGTGAGGCAATGTCTACGATCTAATGTGGTTCCAATGATTAAATTTGCTTTACTCTTATATTTTGTCTCCTTAAAAGTTCTTCCAGATTATATTTATGCTTCTAAATTTTGATTGCCAGTGTAGGATCAACTGATAAAACTGTGCGTTGACCCCAGATGGTAAGGATGGAAAATTTCTTTCATTTACTACAGGGGGAAAATGATTTCTTAATGGGTAGCAGTCTTGCAGAAATGATGCATATTTTAAATTCTTATTATTGTGAGTAGATTGTGGACCCCATACTTTTGTGTTTAATATTCTTTGATGATGGAATTGAGAACATTGATATTGACAAAGGTTTGCTTGAACTTGAATTCACATATTTTTCCATTGATCGACTAAAGACTGAATTAGTCATAATTTTTTAGACCATTAGGAAGGTTGGTTTGCAAATAGTAGTCAAAGACTTCAAGTTACTCATCTCTCAACTGACAATATAAATCATATGCCTGAACATTTGAAATAATGGTTAGAGTTCTTATAATTGATACTATAATAATTTTACTTCAGCTATTGTAAGTGCCATATTGGATAGACTATATAGTAATGGAAGGGCATTTTGCTTTTTCATCCATACCAAATCATTGTTATGCACTCTTATTGTGTCATTCACCAAACATCCGATACATGATTAAAGGCCCAAGCTTATTTCTGCTTGGATGAGGCTGGTACCTGTTTACATTTTTTACTCTGATATTAAGATGAGATTGTTTAATTGTAGATTATATGTAAATAATATGTTTAAAAATTACATGTAGCTATCTCAGCCCTACTTGAATACAAGACTTGTTAAATATTCTCTCAAATTATTATTTGTAAATATTTGTATCAGAATCACAAGGATGTGTTGTTAGAGTAAGTAGAGCTTTGATGAATTATCACCTCTTTACATTATCTTGGGGAAAAAAGATTATCGAAGGTTTTGACATGTTCATATGACTCTCTTTGTTTGAGGTGAAACAATACGGAGGAGAATTACTACCTTTGCATTTGTGATTTACTGTTCCCCTTGAACTCCATAGTTTTGCTTTCTCGAACAAATAAATGACAGAGGTTGGAAGGGGTAGTGGACTTGTTTGGTCAGGGGTGGATGAAATTGAAAAGAAAAAAATAGGAAGAAATAATAAATAACTCAAGAGGACTAAATTGCTAATTTTTTTTTGCTAAGTTTGTCTTCCTTCTTTTCATTGTGATAAGTTGAAGGCAAGTTCCTCGACTTGACACTACCTCTCTCATGGTTGTTTCGTTATGGGTGAAAATCCTCATCGGAAAGTGCATTACATGTTAATAAGTCTCTTGGCAGGATTCCAGTGGCCGTACTTATCACAGCACAAGTCAGCTGTCACGGTCATGGAAAGGTATTTTCATTTGGTATAAATATCTGAATTTGGTTATACTAAAGTTCACATCTAAACATTAAGCGGTTTAGTTTGATAGTTGGTCACATAAGGGTTTAGCTTTCTTAGTTTTAACTGCTTGAATCGCTTGTGGGCACTGCTTGGTTTTCTAAACAAACAAGCGTTGTTTGAGATACCAAGTAAAGAATGCAGTATATTTTTCTTTCAATTTTTTACTTAATTCCTAGTCTCGTATAGTTGTTAGTTATAATAAGCAGTGTTTGTTATATATTTGATATCAGTAAGGTTATCGTCGGCGAGATGAATGGGAGGAAAAGCTTGAAGGTTGAGAAGTTCACGGGGGAGGAATAGCTTCGGTTGACAATCGAGGTTGAGGCATTGCTTAAGCAGAGAAGGGCTTTGGAGCCCAGCGTCTAAGTGTAGCTAGTTCCTGACTTGAACACGAGGAATGTGAGCATCTCTAGGAGAGGCACGGTCAATATTTGTTATGTTTGGAGGATAGTGTCGCATCATTGTTGAGGTTTACGAGAACAAGATACATCTGTTGGATTGTGGTGTAGCTAGAGTCTATACATGACCAAGAGCTTAACCAACGAGTTGCTCTTGAGCGGCGTCTGTTTGGCAACCGAATGCGGGGAGAGGGTACGTCTACGAAAGATAAATCCCAGATTGATTAAATTCAATATTATTAGATTTGCGTAATATTGAATTAAAATTGATGTTGATGAAAGGCGCTGCATTGATATTAGCCTCGTTATCTCCATCCTATGAGAATTTTAGAGAATCAATGATAAGGAAAGGATTCTTTATGCAGAAGGTTAGGTCGGGTTTCAGCATTGAGAAATACTACATACTTGTAATGGTCTAGTTCGGGATAATCAAAGTTGTTGGCCTTATAGTCGATAACAATCGGACTTATAGTGGTAAATCGGGAAGAAAAGTTCTCCAAGAAACCGTTCAAAGTGCGAAGCGAGATACATGTACTGTAGGAGAAAGGGTCTTTGAAGAGTGATTGTCCCCGAAGTAAAACAATTTTATGTCATCGGGGACCGTCATTTATCCGAGGACGGATTCAAGATCCCGGCGAGGACATTGCATTAGTTGCCGATGGACACCGCATTACACACCGATGTGTAGGTTATGGATTCCGGGGCTTCATGCTCGTATATATCCGATGAGAGGAATGGTTAGCGACCTATGAACAAGTGGATGGTGGGAATATTTCCCGCAGCCCAATAGTTACAACTTTGTAAAGATGGTTGAGATTGGTTTCAATCAAGCTTAGGACTCATGATGAAAAGTTTTGCACTTTGAATGATGTAGAGGCATGTGCCACGTATGACATAGAATCCTTATATCTCTGGGTCTTCTAGACAAGAAAGGGTTTAACTTCAAAGGCGAGTGTGGAGTCTTAGAAGTAATACACTCTTGGTTCAAAAGTGGAAGATGACTTAGGTGTTCATAATGAACCCGAGGAAAGATGTCTTTCAAACAATTCAAGCGATTGGAAGATTTTTGGTGGAAAATCAGACGAGGGAAGAATCAATAAAAGTAGGCCGACAATGGTTTGGAGTGCGCTCAAGCCGAGTTTGATGAATTTTGCAGAATGTGGGAATTTCCGGACATCATCTGATGAGGCCTGGCCCAAGCCAGAATGAATTGTTGCAAGAATGTGGGAATTGCCCCGGACACTCGAATATAAAGGCTCGAGAGTTGTTGCTAAGAGGTTTTAGTCAAAGAAGAGTGGACTATAATGAGATATTCTCGTTGTATTCGAACATACTTCCGTCGAGTGCTTAACTACATAGTTGTACATCGGGATTGGGAGCTTGAGTAACTAGATGTAACGAAGACTTAAATGGAGAGTTGGAAGAAGAGATTTATATGACCAGCCCAGGATAGTTTCCAAGAACCGAAAGAAAGACTACGTTCACAGGGTTGAAGAAATTTGTGTATGGTTTGAAGTAGTCTCGGCGGTGGTACATGAAGTTTGATAGCGCTCATGCTTAGATTGGTGTTTGAAGTCCATATGATAGTTGTGTATACTACAACAAGGTCAAAGATGGATCGTTCATTTACTTGGTGGTAATATGTAGATGATATGTTGTTATTTCACGGTCAACAAGTGGACATTGAAGGAAGTTGAAGGGACTATTCAGTGCAAAGTTTGATATGAAGGATTTAGGTGCGGCCAAGAAAATTAAAGAATGGAGATCTATAGATAGATGTCGAGAGGAAACTTTTCTTATCTTGAGAAGGGCTACACTGAGAAGATTATCGAGATTTGGTATGACTTACGCAAAGTCTAATTATACTCACAGTGCCTACAATGCACATTTATCGATGCTGTTGCACCTAAGTCGTCGAAGAAAAGGAATACATGTCCTATGTTCCTTATCTTCCAGTGTAGTTGGAAGGCAGTGTATGTTTATGAATTACAGCATTAGACTGATATTACTATCTTTGTCGGTGTTGATAGTAGGTTCATGGGAGGCTGGAAAGGGCATTGGCAAAATTGTGAAGGATATTCAAATAATATCTCGGAAGCTTTTTATCGTGTGGATACCGGTTATGGTGGTGATAGTCGGTGTATTATTTACGGATATTCTAATTAAAACTCTATATTTGGAGATGTGGGCAGTAGAAGATCGATGGTGGCTATGTGATGTTCACTCTTGGTGGTGGATTACATTGTGAGTTGGAGGGCTCTTTTGTAGTCCATTGACTTTAATCTGTGAGTATATGACTTTGACAAAAATTTGTGGAGGGATACGGTTGAGGATTAGTCATCGATTTGGGAGATGCAGTAAATTAAAACTATTGTGTATTGTGATGGCTTGAGTGCCAGTATGCTTGATTAGGGATCAAGTTCATCACGAGGACCAAACATTAGCATTGAGATATCGTTTCCTAAGGGCCGAGAGAGAATCCAAGTAAACCAAAGTGGGTACTACAGAATAACCCGGCCGATATGTTTATGAAGCCGGGTTCAGCACATCAAGTTTCAACATTGCCTGAACTTGCTAAATATTAATTTGTTGAGGTGCCGTGGCGAGGCAACATAAAGCGAGAGCCACGTACGCAGATGCAGGTGCATCTGGTACATTATGTACGTCGACACATTGTTAGATTATCGAGCACATCAGTCTTGAAAGTACATCGGGGTGCTAATGCGGGAGAAGCTGTTTTTGGTTATGCGTAAAGGAAGAATTCCATGACCAAGGAGATTTGTTAGAAATGCCTTGAATTTAGTTATCTTTAAGTCAGCATTTAAACTTCCCAGTTTCAATAGTTGGTCCTATAAAGGGTTTAACTTTCTAACTTTTCTTTGCACCAAATAGCTTGTGGCTTTGTAAGGCTACTTTGGTAGCGATGTCTGTATTTACAGGTTAAATCTTGTAATACGTTTCCTAAGTATTCTATTATAGTGAAATTTACGGTGGTTACTTTGTGAATTAGTCAAACAAGCGTTTGTTTGGGATACCACGTAAATTAAAAGTGCTGGCGCAAATGCTTAATTCACAGTGCAAATGCTGTTGTTCGTTATAATAATAAGCAAATTGTTAACACGTTTATTATTAAGACTCGAAGTTGTGGTCTCTATCAAATTCTCTCTTTTTTCCAGTTTGAGAAAGATATGTCATAATAATCAGTAAACTTAAATTCTTTTTTAGGCGGCATGAGATGTAGATTCTTGATTTGGGGGCTCGTAAAGAAACATATGAATCTTTTAAAGCTTGGTTAGAAAAGAATTTGGGAATGCTTTGAATATAGAGGTTTTTCATATCGTTAACAAATAAATTCTTTGATCTAATTATGTTTGTACATTATGATTATGAAACTGAAAATATATTATTTCATAGGTAGTATAACTCTTAATATTTTATCAAATTTTGATGAATTAGTGATTATAATCAAATTTTGATGAATTAGTGATCATATGATCATTATTTATATTGTACGTTTTTTTTGGTAGTTAGGCCCACTTTATAAGTCATTGATTTGTTGTCCGTCATTTGAAGGGCATTTCTCACTAATAGTGTAAAAAAACGCTGGAAGTGAGACTACTTCACCAGTTGTGCTACCAAATCCATTGTTATTCACACAAAACATAGAGTTGTTATATAAATTTCTGGAATTCGGGGTGCGTGTGTGGGGTGTAAATTCCCGAAATCATTGCCCACTGGTTCCGTCCCTCTTGGATGTAAGTGTAACAATTCAGTGCATTGTACACATAGTTGTAAGAAATGAAAGGTGAAATTCTAGGGGGCATGGCCTCCGCTTATACTTTTTCGTCCAAAGTTATAGTGAAAGCTATTGATAGACATTCTAGGGGGCATGGCCTCCAATATTTGTCACCTAATGATAGATGAAAGCTATGAAACTTAAAGGCTAGTCAAAACAATTATTGATAGACATTCCATGTATTCATCTGCCATGAGTTTCAGCCATTTTGACTCCCATCAATTTACCATTTTTCAAAGTCATCCACTCATCCACAACTCCACGAGGCAATAAACCTACATATTTTTACTATCAGAACATATCAGCCAGCAATTTATGCAATGAAAATGTAGTCTTATTTACTAATTCAACTAGTCAAAAAATATGTCCGCTTACATTATTCCATTATATAATGCGCCATGCATACTCATCATCGAATAATATTTGCCTGTCCATTTTGCAGTTTATATGCCTAGTCTATAATAAACAGCAAAATCAAAAAAAAAAAAATTCATCGAAGAAGAATTTGCAGTTTATATGCCTACTCTATAATAAACAGCAAAATCAAAAAAAATAATTCATCGAAGAAGAAGAAGACGAAGAAGAAAAAAGAACTTCATAATTAACAAGAAGCCGGGCGGGGGAACCAAAAAAATCAAAAGTAAAAATGTTTTTATCGAAAAGAATACCAACAAATTTTAGATTTGTTTTGATTTTCTTGATATTGGCTTCAACAATGGCTTCAACAGGGAGTTGCTCAAGGCAATTATCCAGGGATAGAGATTTCAAGAAATTATTTCTAGGTCAGCTTCCAAGAGGAATTGTACCTCCTTCTGGACCTTCTCTTTGTCATAATAGTCAAACCACAGTTTATTTGACTTATGATTATGTTATGTGTCCATAGCTATAGTAGATAGGTATCACAAAGATAAGAGTAGAAAATAATATATATGGCATTCCTTAATTATTATCTTGTCTTTGGATGGAGGATTGTTTTGATGATGATTATATGGAACAATATAAAGTAGCAAATAATTTTTCTTTCTTTAGGAATGCTTCTCTTTATCGTGGAATCAAGTTAAAGATATACTTGGATGATAATTAAGAATTGGTTCGTTCTTATGTAAATTGTTTCTTTCAATTCTTGATGTGTTTCATTCTTCTTCGGTCTTTTTACTCTTCATACATATGAAGAAGTTCAATTTGTTGTTTTTTATGTACTAATAAAAATATCCGAATAATCTAGACATTGAGATGAGATATGGCATTTGGAACTTGTTGGGTGAATCTAAGTGATATAGCATATTCTGTTTTAAATTGTTAGGAATTTAATATCGTTACTAGACTAATTTGCGATACCTCAAATTAATATAATAACTAGATTCCGTCCAAGAAAATAAATAACTTTCGGATTAATAATTCTATACTAATTCATATATGACAAATAGAAAGAAAACAATAAGCGATACAAGATTACTACGGTTCACCTTGATGATGAAATTTGTCCAGAGTCTATTTAGCAATTAAAAGCTAATAACTTCAAGAAGAATCGATTACGGGACTAAAGAGCCATTCCTTCTACATTAGATGTTTTTCTTTATAGATTAGAAAACTCTACTTACAAGCCTTTCGGACAAGACTATTTCTTATGGATTCTAATATTTGAGTACAATAATAATCAACTAAGAGACCCATATTTATAGACTTCTGAATCTTAGGTCTAAACCTAAACCGAATAGAAATGCGGACCAAATAAGGCGCCAACATACCGAAATTTCGCTAAACACTTGAATCGGCCGCTACAAGTGATCGGAGAGCGATTACAATCTCTTGTTAATTTTGTGGGTACTAACCCGTCCTCGACAATCTCCCACTTGAAGACAAATTTAGCATCTTGTGCTTCTCCGTTAATCTTGAATCTATTGGCGCGAGTTAAATTCGTCCTTGAACTCCCAGTATTAAAAATTTGAACCCGACTCAGTGTCTTCTTCTCGATCAGAACATCGTCGAATGTCACCAACTTCATTTATCGAAGAGTCATAGCCAAAACCACCGTATTACTGTTGGACTTTCCCAGCATTCAAATCAACAACGTGTTCTTTCTTATTTCTTAGGACATGCGATCTTGCTTCCGGGTGTCATTAAAATCCTCAGCTTGATTGGTCATCGTGAATCCCTCTTTCTTCTTGGCCTTGACTGCTTGATCCGTTTCATTAACGTCGGTTGATCAAAAGCACTTCTTTAAACTAGCAAAATATTAAAGAGTTTGAGAGACCTATTACGCGTCTTTTCTACTTGACTTGTAGCCCGTGATCCGCTACGACACACCCCGCTGGTTTGACCTTATCTGAAGAGCGATTTATGACCACTGTGACAATATGTGCTCCACTTTGTCCTTACAGGAGCTTCGCCGCCATCTTGATTCCATATCCACCGGCGTCAATTGACTTCTTGAAATAAGATTACTTGTGATTTGGGCACATATTTGACCTTCGTAATCTTTCATATGGAACCGTTTGATAACCTGTCAGCATCGCCCGTACGCGAACATTAAGGGCAGCCCCATGCACCCAAGATGAATCTTTTTCAAATCTCCGCTGACATAATTTACCATTGCTCAAAACTGTCAGTGATATGATAGCGGTAAACCAGTCTAACTTTGAAGTTAATTGAACGCCTCGGCCCGTGAAAAGGATCTTAGCGTTTACGTGACACTCTTTCTACTGATGCGCTTTTAATGTGACCTTTAACTTTGCCCTGATTTGCATTCATAAATGCGACAACAAATCCGGCCGGTTTCGATTGATTAATTATATTTGTTCATATTATTCAAGTATGTTCACATAAGTACGCCGACCGTCTTCAAATTAAAAAGATTTTTCATCGGAGATATCAAATCCGTTAACTTTTATTGCCCGTGTGTTGTAGTCTCTTTTCGTAGCGTTATGAGACACGTGTCGGCCGGTTTTGATCGGATCATTACATAACTCTATCTAGTTTGTTCAGCTTCTCACATAATTAAATACATTTTGACTTACCGGATAGTGGTTCGACCAGAATCACTTCGTATCTGAGATAGTCTTCGATTTGCATCTTCCTGGCGAAAATTAGTTCCATTCGAACATCTTACATGCATACAGCAGTATCGCGGCTCCTTAAATGCTCGGCCATAATCCACTTTGAATTATCTCTTGATTACCCTGACGCCCGCTCACATTACCAATCGTTAGGGAATTGACACCGTTACTAGACTAATTGCGATTACCTCCCAATTAATATAATAACTAGATTCCGGCCAAGAAAATAAACAACTTTCGGATTGATAATTATATACTAATTCAGATATGACAAACAGAAAAAGAAATAAACGATACAAGAATTACTTTCCAGGGACCGATCAGAGGCCGATTGATTTATAGTGATTTTGAGCTGATTCGGCTCCTGTCCCATTCCTCGAGGGGCACGTCGGTAGATTGCAATCTGTGTTTTGGCCAAATTTTTCTTCATTCTCAACATAAATATGATTACAAAATCTACTAATGTTATGATAATTATAATGTAATCATCAAATCAAATGTAGTATGTACAAATTTTTAAATAATGAAAGATGAAATGAAGCATGAAAAGGAGGATTACCGTCAAAATAGTTCGAATTAAACAAATTTAGTTTTCATGAATAATAACTAAATGGTAACGTAGTTCGAACCTAAAAGACTATGATACATTTGTTGGACCAAACATAACTAGAGTTAAAAAAATTACGATTTTATAACTTCGGTTAAGAAAATGTTTGGTATTGTTTAATTAGTTGATTGAACTAAAAAATTGATTAATTTGAATTAATTCAAGACAAAATTCAAATAAGCCCTAATTGATGTCGTATTTCACTAAAGGTAGATCAAGATGCAAGTTTAAAAACAATGCAACTAATATAGTAAGAAAAAATTGAAGGAGGCATATGGATTATGGCCTTTATGGGGTATGCCCTTGGGCCTTGGGTAGTTCGATAGGTATGACGCCAAGTCGATGTGAGCGAATCGCGAACAGTAAAAAAGCCGAAGTTTGGCACCTCAAGGCCTTACTAGTTAAATAAATTATCCCTATCTATATTATTTAACACTACCCAGCCCACATAGGAGACCATTTCAGTGGCGGGGGCCGGGGAGGAGTAGTGGTGTCTAACGGACCGGGCCTTGTTGAGCCGTCGGGGCTCGGCCAGATTCGGGGCCAATTTGGCCCCGGCCAGTAGGCCTGAGGCGACCCACCGGTCCGTTAAGTGGGAAGGATGAGACGATTAGTGGGCCCAGTCTGGACCGATTCGAGCCCACTGATATTGGGTGGGTATTCGGCCAGACCCCGTTCGTTCCATTTCTTGAGTCCTTCTTGGCCCGATCGAGTTCACGACCATCATCGAGAGGGGCCGATTGGAGGAGGTGGGCGTCGTCCATTTCGATAGGGGGCGATGGCGTGGTGGAGGTGGAGTAAATGTGAGCGAGCCTACGTCATATTGTGCATCCCGCCCCGTATGGATCGCCGTCGGCGAATAAATGCCGTTGACGTCCTACTCCTCGACATCGCCCATCGCATCGACATCCGTCGCCTTGACCCGGTTATCTCGTCTTCGTCCATTCACCTCGTTCTTTCCAATAATACGTTCTCGTCGAACATCATGCTTCCAAGAAATGTTATCGACTAGGAGCGTGGTGCCCGGCAGCCGAACTCTATCGGTTGTTGCGAGGTGGATGCCTCGATTTGAAAATGGATGGATCTCGCTCCCGCCCGTCTTTGGTACCCGCCTGCTGAGCCGACTTCGGGGCTATGCATCGATTGTACTTAAACTTCGTTCTCGTCGACTTCATGTGCTCATAAATCTCTCAACTTAAAATCTGACGCCTTATCCACTTAAATACACTTGAAATTTAGCAATTCGGGCTTTTCTACCCATCGGGCCGCCTTGCTGTCGAAGCTTGCAGCATTCTAAAAGCAGAGATTTTTTTTCACATTCACCAACAAATGCGATAGGATCATGCCATATTGTGGTGCCTTATTTTTATGGTAGAAAATATGTTCTAGGATAATATGAGGATAGTTAACCTTAACACCGTTCAGAGAGCCCAGTAGCGAACATTTATATTGTGCTAAGTTACGTGTTAGACTTGTTGTAGGAAACAAAATACCTTGAACCACTTTCGACACAAATTTTCCCGCCCCATTTAAATTGTACTTATAAACTAACTTGGGATTGAGGGCTCTACGATTATTGTTTAGAACCATAGCATATTCTTCTTGTTTTATGGGCGATTCTCGCGCCTTGGCAGCGTGGTCGGATAATCTGTCCTGACAACCGTCGCCGTCGCATGCTGAGTAAATGCGAAATCACGATTTTCCGTCATCTCGATTATCATCCACTGTTCACCGTTGACATTAAATGTAATTCCTACCATAGGATCACCATTATCACATTTGCACTTACGATCGTTCCGTAGACTTATATAATTGAACGAACTCTTTATTTTGGATACGTTAAGCTAGTAAATGTGCAAAATTATTGACTAGTTTAGCCTACGTAAATATTGGAACAAGAAATTACCGGTGGTGTTTGATACGGCTTCATCGGTACATGCCTTGTTTTGCATTTATGCCGCTAACAACAACCCCAGCATCGGCATCGTTTCGTACCATAGAAACTTAGCCGTGTTGTGATTAACCCCGTGTCGTGGTTCTTGGCTACTCAACTATGTTATGTACAGCCTATTGCTTGTGTTTTCGTTGAACTTGTGCCTCCTCTTGACCTTGTGTGGATGGTTGTCCTTTTTTTGTGGTTTTTTTGGTGCCATTTTGAAATTGAAGTGTAAATCAACAATAGGTTAGTAAATAGAACACTTAGTATGGGTTTATTTGTGTTTGAAGTTGAATAATTGAAAATTTGTAGGTTAATTTGTGTTTGGAAGTTGAATAATTGAAGAAGTTATGAGAATGAAGTTGAAAAATTGCGCCTTTTGAGCCATCGATATAAGCATTAGTGCCAGTTTAAAATAAAAGCGGTATCACGTTACTATAGAAAAGCAGGTGGTTGTATTTGGAAACGATGAGTCGTTTATCTTTGCAGATGTCATTATATTGGCTTAGCGTGGTACCGTGTGCAATATGATGCCGTTTTTAAGCGTGAATGTAGATTGAAAATATAATTAGTAGGGCGTTTTATTAGCATTTTGAGGTATTATAAAATGCTTATACGCTTGTAATTGAAACAAATTAGACATTTTATTATTAAACAACACATATTTTATACTCGTCTTTGACCAATAGTTTACATGGAACCACTTCGGACTCTTCTTACAAAGAGCTTGAAGTATACAAAATCTATTCATAAATAAACTAATTCATCTTCGGATTAACTTCTTTGTCGTTTAACCTGCGTAAATGCTCTGGTACGCTCTCTTAGCACCAATTTCTTCCTCAAATGTCCACTAAGATGGGTCAAACATATCTTTTTTTGCTTTTGTTGTTCTATGAGTGAGTCTTGATCTTTTGCATCTAATTCTCGGGTAGTCGATCCTTGACCTGTGCCTTGATTGCCGAGCTTGTAAGTCTTGAATGTCTTTGAGTGTATTGTAGTTTTGCCATGCTAAATCTGGAATTCACTAACTATTGTAATGAACATGGGTATAGAAAATATTTTTTTGCCATCTTAGACAATACCGGAAACAAGGCTACTTTGCTTTCGCCCGACATTTTAATATATCAAAAGGATATTTATCGTTATATTGACTCAATTCAAAGTTAGTAGTTAAATAGTAGTCAATTTATTCTGTCTTGCTATGGGAGAGGGAATGAATTATTTTCACCTAATTGTAAAAGCATTTCTAAGGTGATCATGTTGACTTCGTATTTTAACTCCCGTGCGCGGCACATTAAAACTTTGTACACTATTTGAAGTGCTGATGCTTGCTTGTCCATACCTTGATTGGTATTTGCTATACATGTTATACAAATAAGTTTCAATTTCATCTTTATATTTCTTCCTATCAAAATTCTTTAGTTCGGGAGTTAAAAGTCTTAAAAAACGTCATATCACAGATCTACGTAGAAATGAAAAACTCTTAATTTAAAGTTAGGATCCATTATTGCACAGTGCGTATGCATGTGGTATAGGATGAAAATATTTAAAAACTTATCTTCCATATTCGGAGCAATATCTACAACTTGACATACTCATTTCTATGTTTAGTCATATGAATGGAAAGATTAACAATACATTTTAAAGAAAAGATGAATGTTTGGATGATATTGAGTTGAAAAAAACTTTAGTATAATCTTTAGTAGCTCTAGAAACTTAAGCGATTGATAATAATATTTCCAATTACTATATGTAAAGAGGCAATAATATTCGCTTAACCGGATCATCTTGTCATAAAAATGTTGTGATTTCTTCCTTATACATATATGCACGAACTAATAGATCTAAATTCGGAGTTTCGTCTAGTTTCGCAATCAAAGTAATTTCTAAACTTCTTGCCGAAGCCTCGACAATTTATTATATTCATGTTTTCTTACCCCGCCGTTAACAACAAAATTCGCGGCTACGAATGGTAAAATAAACTCATCTGAGCAAAGCTGTTATTCAATCTTTAGCAACTAATTGAAGGGCATTGACATAAACATCTAACATGAAAAGCGTTCCTTAAAAGCGGTTTAATTGACATCTTTAATTTTCAATTGAAGCGTTATTAGCGATAAGCATTGATAAATGAAATTGAAACAATGCTATTGTAGTTGTGCCGCATATCTGAGCATACCCTTTAACAATTTGAATATTGTTATGTTTAGCAATTGATCTAAAATAAATAATTCTCCTTTGTAAGACCTAATCTTTATCAATCAATGACATGTTACACCGTTATATCAAAAATGGTAAAAGGCGCTAATATCATTAGTCAAACGCATTTTATAAAGAAATGAGAAGTCAAAGAGTGGCACCTAGAAGAGCTCTTTCATTTTTAAAATATTTAAAAGCATAACTTGGTTTTCAAAGTAGTATGAGGGGATATTAATTAGTGAACCGCCGTCCGTCACAATGATTAAAGGCAAAAGAACTACCGTTACAAATTTCGTAGTTTCATGCATAAGTCAAAATATTAAAAAAAAAAGTTCGGTTTGGATATTAATGGTTCTTGTGTACGTCCCACTTGTGCATCTTTAATGTCTTATGACCTAATAAGGGTATACAGCAAGTTGACCGATTCTCACTTTACCCGCCCATTTTCCATGATAGAGCTGCTTATAATCTATACAAGTTGCTTTTTAATTTTTCTGATCGGTCACAAAATGTTATCAAATCCATGACGTTTTCCACTGCATTAGTAGTATCTACAGCAGGTGAGTTAATTACGGGTAGTTCATCCATAAATTTATCATCCTCTAGATTAACATAATCATTAGGCATACTAGCAGCTGTAATTTCACTTTGAACATTTTTACCAAGATTACGTTTTGATACCATTAATTTAGAAGAACAAATATCACAATTAAATAAAAGATGATAGATAATACCGAACTGGAGATGGAGCAAGGTAAGATTGTAGATTACAGCGAGCAAAGGCCCGGCTTGAAAAATCTTAGACTTGATTGAATCACTTAGACTTGATAAAATTCTTAATGAATATTGTAATTGCTTAGAAAGTGATTGTTGTTGATTTGAGATTATAGAATGATTGTGAGTTGTGAAATGGAGGTGTTGTTAGAATCTAGTATGAATTTTATTTGTGATAAACACGAAATTCATACATCCCGGATCCCTCAAAATGATATAATTTAATAAAACACATAATTAAAAATTATGAATAACGAGCAACCTTGATGATGCAGTGAAGTCTATCAACAAATTCTTTCCGCGAAGCCTCCTTTTTGAATTCCATCGTTGAGCACTTCAAATGTAGTGCCAGTTGATTGCGCACCGGGAAGGTTGAATCCTACGTTGTGTGTTCTTCAAACGTGGGTTGATTTGGATGAAAAATCCAGAAGAATTTTCAATTCTTCCGCCACCCGATATTTTTCGACCCATATGGAGAAGTGGAGGCTTTGTTTTCTGTTCATGAAATGAAAACTTATGTTGAAAACCTAATAGGTTTGATTATATGTCGAAACTAAAGCCCGACAGCGAATAGTTAATGAGCTTGACACATTAGAAATTTAACTAAACCGTCAAGTAAAATCAGAAATACTAACAAGTTGTTAATAGTAACTAACGAAGTTACTAACGAGCTCGACTAACTATGGAATTAATTCAATTGACTAATTAATTAATTCGGGTTCGTCAATTTCTATTTTACATTATCAATGTAAAAATCCCAGTGAGAATATTGGGTGATTCTGATCAACTCTCAATTTAACAAATAGTTTAATTTCATACATGAAATATAATCACGGCGTCGACATATGTGTGGCGCTTGAGCTCGAGATAATGGTAAAGTTGTATAATAATAATAATTGACCAATTACTATTATTATAGCGATTAATAGTAAGATCTAGCAATCGCTCATAGCCCCTTAAATTATCTCATGAGAGCCCCAAGCAGTAATATACAGCTACTAAGTGAACACTAAGTTCAAAGTAATCACGTTTCGCCGGCCGTTAAATGAATTAATCTGTAATTAGCCATGGCGGGCATAATAAAAGGGAATCGATTACCATTGATTTCCAACAGTGTTGCCCCCTTTTATAGAGCCCTCCATGATGTGGTACCACTTGGATTGATGGAAGAAAATGAAGTAATATTACTTAAAATCACATTTTTGCAGTTACCAAATGTGGTACCGTTTGGATGAAATGGTACCACGTTTAGTATAAATATATCCGTTTGGAATAAATGGGGTACCGTTTCAACCAAACGGTACCACGTGTGATCACAAAATTTCATAAAAAGTAGTCGTTGGAAACTACCGTGAATGCCCAGTTTCATAAAAAGTTCATAAAACGTAATTGTTGAGCGATTAGCATTAAGCGTATTTAAATCCCAGCAGTACCTTGTAACCTGATAGCGGATTAATAGCCGTTATGAATTCTTTTATTGGTATGATTTCGTTTTAAGCGATTGTTAAAAGTTTATAGTAGAAAAATGTGTAGAAAACTTTTTTACCGATCATAAATGGAAATAATTTTTTATTTTTAATAATCGAAGTTCACAAATCACATAAGTATCAACTTAATCGCTTAGGATTCTACAAATCATAAATCAGCGAAGTTAAAAGCTATACTCGAAGAAATTCGAGAGGAGTGTCGTGTAAGAGGTTTTTGAGTTATCGTGGATCAAAATGCGAAAGGATCGGGCTACCTCCTGGGTGACCGAGAAGGTGTCAACTTTTTTATGGATGGTGAGGAGTGTAAAATTTAGTTGTTGATGGCGAACTTTGTAATCAAAATCGAAAATGGAAGGCTCGAGAATGGTGACGGGAAACACACCATGTTTACTTCACGGATGGATGGCCTGAATTTGTGGAACGTCACAACCTAACCGTTGGTGACTTTGTAACTTTCATGTTTCATAGTGAAAAGGTGAAACGTGTCATTGTATCGTATTAGATTTATGCGTAATATGCGGTCTTAATGCTGAGAAAATGAATGTATTTTTAATACCTATTTGAAGTATTAATAAAAGGTTATTTCATTAGAAATGTTATTTGTTTAATTTTAAGCAAATTTTAAGCACATGTAATTTGTTCAATTTTAAACAAATTTTAAAAGGTAATAAAGCGATTGCAGATTAAATCAAAGCGAGGGCATAGTTTAAGCGAAAAAAAAAATTGTAAATCTTGTAAGCGTGGTAAGTTAAGCTCTGAAGCGATGCTAACGTCGTGCGGGCACTCGTGAGCCGAGCCAGAATAGGGCCGTGTCGTTAACGGGCGCGCCTATTCGTTAAAGGGTCTTGCTTGGGCACGATGAACATGTTACACGGGCCGTGCGGGGTTCGATGCTTAGGGGCGGGCCGAATAAGGAAATGTATGAAAAATTAGAGATTGAAAAAATAATTTTTGATAAATGAATAATCAAATTTCAATTTTAAAAAATTAGGGGTTGATTGATTATTTTAGAAATTATGACTCAAAACAATTCTTCAACCCAAGAAATTCAATGGCAAGATAATATAATTAAATTAAAAAAAATAAACAAATACAAAAATTGTACAGGTTCCGCTCCTTACTTCTTTTATTATCTTTGATCTTACCATTTGATTCAAATATATTTTAGTTAGTAATTAGTTGGAATGCATAGCAATAATTTAGTCTATATTTCATATTATATAAAATTAATCATTTAACTAAGAACTAGAGACTGAAAATGACATCTTCATTAATTGTTTCCTAGTACCCTATCTGCATGGGTCAGTTGAGTAAGTCAAAATCTTGTAATAATTGATTGCAATATTAAAGTGATGGAACCTTAATATGGTATGTCTGAATAGGTTGTCTCTAATCATGTACTCCTGTAGTCCTGTCTAAAATGAAATCGGAATATACTCTGTTGGCAAGAAAGATTACTCTTGTTTGATTACACAAGAACTTCCCTAATCATAAGTTTACCAGATACTAAAGCTATATATAGAAATTAATAAATGTGGTTCTACAAAGATTTGAACAACCAACCATCATTTGACTCATAATTTCATTACTTATTATCCAAGGCTCCGAGCTACATTGATTATTTTTTTTGGTTAATTAACAATAAATTTTTGTAGGAAAGCGCTGACTTCTACAAATTGAAGCGAAGATAGAATCGCTTTATCTGCTTGAAAATATCGAAAATGCAGAGATCTGCGATAGGCCCAGATACATTTGATTACATTGATTTTTAATGGTCGACTGAACCACTATCTACATGAATAAAGATATTTTTCAATAAAATAATTGTTGCATATTGTACACTTCTATGTCATATACACTACAGTACTTTTTAACAATATACTAATAAGATTATCAATAATGGTTTGGGTACTAAATTCTAATTTTTTCATTTCGGCCAACGCATCATTTTATTTTACTCTTTCACCTAATAATTGACTCTACTCCTATAATGGTTTAGTTTAATATAAATTATCTCTCTTTCGACTCACAAACATATACCCTTGATCCCCATATCATTTATCACATATTCATTATTTATATATTTTATTATTATGATTTTGTAGTAACTATTATTATTAATATAATTTTAAAAATTATTCAATATTTTTTAATTATTTTGTAAAATAATTTATATATATGTTTAATTAATCTAAATGAATATGAAAATGTAGATTTTTATTATTAAACCGAACATAAGATGAAATCCAAATATCGTAGTACAATAAGTTAAGCACACCGAACAACTAATGAAACACCGATAAACACAAATACAACTTGATAGACTAACGACAATCGAACTCTTAAATCACATTAAAACTTGTAACTCCCCTCTAATCACGAAACATTCGAATTTTGTCATATATGCTCAACAAGATCGGCCTTGATTAGTGATGTGCATTTGTATCCACGCAATTCGATTCTATACGAACATAATTTTGAAGCATGTCTGATAACCGGTTGAGAATTGTTGTGTTTGTGTTGGATCCCACTTGCATATGCAACACATCATAATCGTTCCAATTTTGTGCATATCATCCTCGTTAAATCCTCAGCGACCATATTATGTAATATGATTATATCCTCGTGATGATAGCCAAATAACATATCCTACATTATTTGGTTCGAATGATTTGAAATCTATGACAATCAAATGTGCGTTCTACGTCCTTGACAAACCTCTTGATATTTAGGTGAATAACTTATCTTGTTGGTGGTGGAGTCTGTCATTTGACAAATGTTGGGTATGGTAGATGCCATCGGAAAGAAAGCATGTCATATTGTGGATGTCCGTTTTATGTAAGTTAACTTTCTTGGAGATTTTCTTGTTAATGTCATCAAAAGCGGGTGACGATGAGCATTGATATCATTAAGTGTCATAGGCATCCAAAAATGCATGCCAAATCCATAAATCATGAGATCTTATTTGTTTCAAGAATAGCTGTTGTTGTTCACCCATCTACTCTAGTGAATTGTCCTTCCCGTGCGGTAGGATAATTTTTCTATTGTCGATGCATGATGATACTACGATCGTGCCGGAAACGCGTCTCACTAACCCAGGTATCCTTGCTTGAATTAAATCAGCGTTTGGTGCTCTTGAATAAACCGGCTCATGATTGTATGATCCTTTTACAAAATCTCTGAAAACATTCTAGATGCGATTTAGCCTCCTATTTTAATATATATTAAATGACCCTTTGTGGTGACAAACCATAGACTAACATCTGTGGTTGTGAGTACGCTTTGCTAATGAAGACATGCCTTCCTTTTTGCGGGGAACCAAATTTTTGTTTGGAAATAGTCGTCATTATTTGAAAGTTCACCGGCAATGCGTACTCGTCTTCTGCGTCCGAAATCTCACGGCGAAACATAGATGCATCATATGCTTAGGATCATCAAAGAAAAATCTATTAACCTACGGTTTCATGGCATGATCTCATGAACATATCTTCTTTGCCGTTGTTGTTTGTTGTTTGAGCGTCGTTCTCGACCACCAGCTTTGTTTAAATACGGCTTAGCGGCGTCATGTGCTCTCTCCCGTTTACCAGTTTAAGGTTAATATAGTTATAGTGATTTTTTACATGCAACGTGATCCGCGGAGAGTCAAACCAAGGCAATGTGTATTGCAATAATTAGCAATTTTCCCCCAAAATATATCTCGCTACACTGCTTAATTCATTTGTCAGTTTCATATTTAATCCATCCACTAAGAAGTACCAAATTTTGTTCAATGGTCCATTTTGAATTTTTCTTTTTACTAGGTCGAATTTCCTCATCATTTGTGGAGAGTCAGTATTAGCACTACTCATATTTTCAAGAGACATTTGAGTTGAAAGTTCAGGAATTTCAATATTTTGAACATTTGTATTTTGGTTTGGAAAGAGAGTATTAGGATAATGGGGTGTTTAGGATGAGTGTTGGCCATAATGAATCGTTGATCGGTATTGTGGTGGGTAATTGGGCATGCTTTAACTTATACCAAATATTGGTCTGAGCCAAAATTTGATGAATTTTGAGAACTCTATGTTTGGTTGGGATTTTTGGTTCGATGAATGGTGTTGGAACCTTGATTGTTAAATGGTAGTGTGGGATTTTAGTTGTGAAGGAATAATTATTTGAATCCGTTACCTGATGAAAAATAATTGAAGATTAAACTGAGTGTTTGAGGATAAATAACATTATAGTGAAAAAAGTGTATTTTTCTATATCCAAATGAACTAAACCTTGGCTCCATTTATAGAGAAAAAATTTCATGAAATTTGGTATATATATTTTTAAATAATAATTATTTTTATGTAATAATTGTATCTAAATTATTAAGATAATAAAAAATTTCTAACCAATCACAATTCAACACATCAATCTATCATCTTATCTATATAAATACCTCCGCCATGTCGCATCCATGCCAGCATTTTCCACTTTCAACGGTTGAATTTGTTCAACCACAAAACACACACCTCATTCAACCCAAGTATTAAACCTCACCATTGAATGTATTAAACTCTATTTTTTAGTATTAAACCCCACCAATGTAAATGGTCTAAGGATATTTTTAGATGTTGCACACCGAAAGAAAATCAAAACTGTACAATTGATTTATAGACATCGAGTGGGACTAAAAGCAAACTCAAATAGTGTAAAAATCGCGTGAAATGACTATTTTGCCCCCACTGAAACTTCCTCAAACATTACACTTACAAATACTTACAAATAGGAGATCTAAAAATAGTAATTTTATCTCTTACATTGACCTTGCTTGAAATTGTGGTTATGCTTTTGATGATAGACATCCTATTTTTTCATCTTTTTTCTTTAAAAACATAAATATAAATAAGAAAAAATCATCTAAATTATAAATATCATAGATGCTTTGACCACGAAAATTTAAAAACAACAACTACTGCCTCAGCATTCCTTGTTCTGAGATGAATAAATACTGCTCCGCAACCTTGATTAGATTCGGTGTCATCGTCAAATCTTCTTAGTACCTGTACATGTGACCTACGGACTTTGTGCCGCTAAGAGCCGAAATCCGCGGCATTACGCACGAGGAATTGTTTGGTGTCTGTTTTGGCTCATGTAATAAGCTCTTTGGCTCATAATAAGCTCTTAAACATAAGAATAGTTGGTGAAAGAAACTAATTGAAATAATAAGGAGAATATGAGTTTTTTACGAATGATAGAAATTACAGAAAATTGATAACATATTTTAGTTTAACACAAAGGTGTAAAATCTACAATTAAACAACTTTGTTTTGTTTGAAGTGTGTTGGATCTTAAATGGCACAACCGTTTGGCTAACTTAGGCAGCCGGAGTCTCGAGATCGAGATAGTCAAAGAACAGTGATGCGAGGAGCGTCAACAACCCGAGGAGAAGATGATGCCGTCAAGTTTGCGGATTGTGATTAGATAGAATATGTTAGTTAGAGATATTTGAGTTATTAGCTAAATAAAATGGAAAGCGTTGCTAGTGGTGTTGGTAGGTTGTTAGTAGTTCTTGATTATATTTCTTGTTAGTGGAGCAACTTAATTATAAATAAAGGAACCTGAATGAATTGTAGCGATGAATATTTTTAATATCAACTACTTAACCTTCTCTGTTTTTACGAGTTTTCCTTTATGACTTGTTAGTGTTTGATTTACTTAAAGGTTTAATTCATCCAACGTGGCCATTTCATTAACCATTTTGGTTTTGCTTTAGACTAAATGATGGACTATTATATAAGTGATCCTTATCATTTAGAGTTTATAATATCATGAAACAAAAGAAAAACTTTCACATTTTTTACTACCTCTGTGGCGAAAACTGCCAAGGAAGAATTGAAAATTCGACTTTTGATTTTTCATCGAGTGTCCATGTTAGCGGGCCCATGATGTAGGATCAACCTCTCTTGGTGTGGATCATCCCAGAGCACTACATTTGAAGTGCTCATGATAAGAAATTCAAAAGGGAGGCCGTGAGGAAGTTTGGAGATGACTTCCGTTGACACTCTACCCGTAAGTACTCACCGTATTCATATAAGTCATTATATGAATTTTAGATTAGTATATAATTTGTTTATCACAAATGAAATTCATACTAGATTCTACTTGATGGTATATGAGCCTACTCAAGTTTGATGTATTTTATCTAATTTGATTGTGTGTTAGCGTAGTTGTTAGTTAATTTGATTAATTCATGATTTATATATTCAATTGATGAATATATATATGAAAAATCAACTGCATTTTGTATGATATCACCACATTTAAATCATCATTTCAATGTATTGATTTTCTGATTTGATGTTTATTTAATTGTTTCATGAATTGAAAGGGATTAAAAATTAATTAATTTGAATTTTTAATTTGAGGTAAATTATTTTCGATTTTACAGAGGGATAGAAATTTCAGAAAAGTACCAATTAAATCTGTATGTTCACGACCCTTTGAGGTTCATCTCAGATTATTTCTAGAATTGTTTGAATTTTTAATTACTCCAAAAAAATTCATTAAATTTCTGGATTATTTTGGGTTTAATCGAAAAACTAGAAGTATTTTTGATGAAATTCCAATTGGAAATATTCAATAATGATATTTTTGATGTTCAAGTCGAATCCCAGAATTTTTTGAATTTTTAGAGCCTCCAAATCATTTTTACAAAAGTTGCAATTAATCTGAAAAAGCTGGCTTAAATGAATTATCAAAATGAGTGGCGAACTTGCCGGGCCTCATGTGGCGCGTCGGTGCCGGAATAACGCGTTCGGCCACGGACTTAGATCACCGGCCATACTATTGCACCCGAGGCGGCGTGTTGACCCCGTGGGAGGTAGGCCGTGCTTTTGGAAGTTGAAGTTAAATTAAATCCGTTTTAGAAAATCGTAAATGTATTTTATGTAATTACTTTTGGTTTTAGAAATTATTGGTAATTAAATGTTACATAAATAAATTTTTGTCATTAAGATGATTGATTATATATCTTGAATGGAATTAAATTTGATTTATATTTCCTTTCATAATTATTTTCATTATTTTCATAATTAAATTTGAATGGAATTAAATTTGATTTATATTTCCCTTCCATGATTTAAGTGGTTGATAATTATTGTAATAATTATCATTAATCATGTGTGAATATATTCAAATTGAAAATTTATATTAATTGATAATTAATTGTAAAATAATGGGTAATTAATTAGTCAATTATGAACACATTTATTTTCATTTCCTTTAATATATATTGCATTAAGTGTATTTATTTATTTTAATATTTTTGCCTATATATTGTTATGGAATGGAAAGGAGGTATTTAGATATGGCTGGAGTTTCGTTTATTTATTTCTGCAGTGCAGCGTCTTAGGGAAATATTGTAAGCGACTTTTCTTTGGTCGTATTTAACAACTTCTTTGTATTCATTTACCAGCGAGGCTGGCGTGATGTGGGTGGGTTAGAGTAGTAGTATGCTCTTCTTTGGTGGCGTGAAGATAGCATTTCCACAAAGGCGGCACTAGGAGGGGCTTGAGGTTTCGAGGAACCCGAAGAATCGAGACTTGTACTTCTAAAGTCTTTGTAATAGGACTCAAGTATTAGCATCGCTTTTTAAGTGATGTAATGAGTCCTAGGGTCATATCTAATATCTCCTAAATGTGTGTTATTTATTTATTTTTCATGTTGTGCGTATTTGCTTGAATATGTACTATCTGTCGTGGTTAAATAAAGTTAAATAATATTAATCTGCCAATTAAAATTTAAAAAGCGGCGTGTCGAAGCCAATTTTAAAGTTGTGAAATCGGTTGCATCATCTGGGCACCGCGTGATGGCGGAGGTGTTACCGTTTGCTGATATGACAATGGATCATGTTGATGTGATCTCCGCTAATGTTGTGGGCTTTCGGATGATAGAAACTCAGTAACTATTTAGTTTAATTGGTATGCTTAACGGATTATCGGAGATACAAAGTCGAGGTAGCATTACGCGTATGGTATGATAGTGACACGAGAGTTATGTAGTTTCGTGGTGGTTGGTAACCTACTATTGTGCGGATTCAAAATGTATGCAATGTTGGTTGAATGCAGGCGTAATAGACTTTAGTACCTGCATATTACTTTACATAATTGGTTGATAACCTACTAATATACTTGATTCAAAATGTATCTTGATGTTACTTTGAATCAGTATAGTGGATCTTGTCACTTTGTACATTTTGTGAGATTTGAAGTATGGGTATTATATTTGTCATTTTGTAAATATGTATGGATTATTTGAACTTCTATTTGTTTATTTAGAAGTTACATATTTCTTATTATGTTTGGCATATTAAGTTTACCTATTTTATTCACAATTCATTGGGCAAACTAAATGCGTGACTTTATAATGTGAAATAAAATAAGATAAGGAGAAATCCGAATGACTTGTTGAAACCTGATGATATTACAAGCGATCTCCTTGTGTTTGTAATGGAGTCGTATGCTAATAGGGACAAATTTTAAATACCACAAACATTTAGAATTGATTCAATCATGTTGATACGTTGCATGAACTTTGGTTCAAGTGAACAAAGTCACATGATATGATTGAAGGATAGTGAATTTTTGACTCGATCAAAGGTGATGATCTTTATGAAAGCCGATATGTCATATTGTTTAGCCCTCAACCTTAAATAATAAATAGTTTAATCTCTTTCATAACTTGATTGAGAAAACTATTGAATGATCTTGATGTTATTATTATCACATACCATTACATGTGATTAGTATTTAGTTTCTTTAACATGATGAACATGGTTCTGGTGTGATAGAGAAAAGAAAAGCTTATGGTATGTATAATCAAATAAGCAAAGTTATCTATCTGTTCTCGCATCCACTTATGCAGTTAGTGGACATGGAACAATAAGTTGAAGTTAATGATTCACTTCATTATTTAGAACTTTAAAGCATAGAAGAAGGTGTTTAAGTAACATTTAGGAATTGAAAGAGATTTGATTAAATCTTATATCTCAAATAATTTTTGTCAAAGGCGTAATGTCTTGGCTGAGCTGCAGGTGTAGAGAACACTAGTTTTATTCATGATTTAATCATGAATATGACGAGAAGTATGACAATAGCTAGAAGAGCGAGGATACAAAAGAAAGTTATCGAGGCACAACATTGTAATTATAAGCGGCTACGTTATAAAACCTGTAGTTTAAATCCTCCGTGAAGGTGGTTGAGATTCACAAAATTTTCTTTGTACTTGTAAGAGTAGAAATGAATGTCATTTTCGTTTCCATATCGGTAATTCGATTCACGGAAACATTACTACCTTTCTTTCTTTAAAGGACACATGAGCAATAAGCGATTGAATAATGCCCATGGATTGCTTATTTCGAACAAGACTTGAGTATAATCTTGAAAGATGAACTAAGTCGACTCTTACTAGACTTAGTGGGAGGTTCACTAATCTAAATTAAGTTTGTATGTTTACATACAAGTGAATTAAAGATTTGAGTCATTCAATGATAGATTAAAATTGAAAAAAGAGTATAGGAAGGACCATGTAAGAATACTATCCAAGTTAGTCGAAGTATCATCGATATAAGTAGTACATCATCGAGAAGAATGAGACATCATTCCCTAATCTTAAAAGCATTACTTGTTAAGATACGTAATTAAGAAATTGTGTTTATTGAAGTTAAAACACAAATGGATGAGATCCTTGATTTCATATACTGAAGATAATTTCATTCCCAACTTATTAGATGTGTCGTTAGTTGAGTGATCTAGTAAAGGATTGTGTTTAACGTGAAACACAAAATGAAGTAATTTCACATGTAAAGTTACTCGCTACTGTTTAAACTAATTTATTCAAATTCATTGTAGAACTGACTCGAAGTTGTGTTTGATAAACAAACTTTGAAAAGTCTCATATAGGATAAGTTAGTATTGTAAACATTAGTGGACATAATTTGCTTTCAAATCTAAAGTTGAGTATTAAGTCATTTTGTACATAACAGAAGGCATTATTGTTCCATCATTTATAGTCTTTGCAATTTGTTATGCATTATAGAGTCTTCATTATGAAGTACAAATAGTGAAAATAAATGTATGTGACTTGAATGCGTGAGTGGCTCTAGTAGGAAGATACCCAATCCGATATTAGAACCACTTGGTTATATCAAAGTGCCGCTCTTGATTCATTTAAAAAGAAAGCTAAATCTTGATGATACAAAATGTAGCATGAATAAATAATATTCAATAAATGACTTGAGAATTCGTTTTAAATGAAATAAGATGTGAATACGCATGGGTTGAGTATAAAGCTCTATTTACTCTTACCGGATGGTGATTCATCGAAGTAAGAGCCCGTTCTATTTACATACGGATGGTGATCATTAGAAGTAATAAATGTATTCTCATTAAATGAGCAATCGGTCATGAATGACGTTTAATCGTACATTTGGTTAATCAAGATTAAACATATTCGTGGTTGAATATGCTCATGTTTATTTCCAAACTTTCTTATTCTTTATTCATGAAGTTGTAACATGTGGGTCTAAGCAAGTTATCCAAAGAATGTTCCTAAGTAATGATCAGCGATGATGGATACTTGACATTGTTATTGGAACTCCGCATCTCAAGCGAGAATATAAAAGAAAGTTTATATACTACTAAAATCTAAAGTTGCAAACTTAAGATTGAGTATAATGAGTTGATTCCTCGGCACGATGCTGAAACTCAATAAGAATCAAGAGTGATGAAGAGAACCTTGAGAGTACCTTAAAGGTTAGTGGGAGCGTAACTGCATAAATGAAGTTTTATACACTAAATGTTGAAGAAATCTTCCTACAACCTTAAAAGGTATAGTAGTGATTAGGTTCTTGCATTTTGTGAGCACAAGCTTCATGTAATAGCGACCCCGTGCTATGTCAGTCACGTATATATATGAGAGCAATGACATTTGCTTGTTAAGTTTAAGTGTCATGAAGCTCGAGGTGATTGAAATCTATTATAGATTAAATTTTATAAATGAAGCAGTCTGCTTATTGTGAGGCAACTCTTCATTAGAGGTCGATCCACTTGAGAAGGCACCGCGTAATGATAGTGGTTGAAGTCATTACATAAATAATATGATTCGCCGTGCGCCGGGTGGAAACTCATGTGTTTATGCGCCCACAACTATATTGTGCTTACGATTCATGTGATAGAATTGAAATTTTACTAAAAGGTATTCACGGATTCGGAATCGCTTGGTAGTAACTTTAAGAGAATAGAGTAACTATAGTTACATGGAATGGATCGATTGTTGATCTTGACATGGCAGACGATAATAACATTATGGACGGATGTACTATATGAAAAGCTATTAGCCAAGGGTACAATAATAGAATTTGAGTCTAGTATGATCGATGGAGTAAACTAAAAGGCTTGAACTTCGATATTACTGACTTGACCCGGTCGATTTGTTTTATTGGTAATGTTGTTAAAAAGAATAATGCATTTAATAAGACAAAATGTGTTTTAACATACTTCGAGAGAGGTTGTGTTGTAAACCTACCGATAGAACCCGAGAAGTGGTTGAAACATTTTGATCATAATCGTGCATGACTATGTCGGAATATCTCGATATTGATGATTCATGGTTGAGGCAGGGTTGATGAATGTAAGTACAGCTTTGTAAGTAGTATTCCAATAAGGATGTAATTATAATCACTATCCTTTTTATTTTTTACATATCATGAAATGATCACAAGAAGTCATAGGAAGTTTAAAGGATCCATGTATGGATTTAACCATGCATCTCGGGTTGAGATCCTTGCAATGATTGACCAAGTTTGGTTTTCACGAGCTTAATGAAGAGGCTGAGAGCAGTGGCGAAGTCTCTGGGTAGAACTAGTTAAATTTCACTTACGGATTAAGTTAAGTAATTAGTTAAAGGCAAAGTTCCTTTGTGTGTTTTCATCTGATTGTTAACTTAAACTTCACATGAATCGTGATTCATTTATAGTTACCCATTATTTATTTCGCAGACGTTGGAAATATATGATATACGATGTATTGTATCCTCGATAATTGAAAAGTTAAATCCCTAGGTTAGTCTATCTTTCTGAAGCAGCATGAATTATTGATTCTGGCCTCTTATTTTTAGAAACATAGGATAGCCAAAATGCAGCCCAGTGGAATCAACGTCGTTAAGGCGACAAGTGTCATATGACTAACGTGGTGTTTGATTAATGTCCAGATTGTCTGGTGGCACAGGGGACTAGATTCAATATAGTGAAATTTGCCGGTCACATATTTGGGAGGTGAGTATGACGAAACTTGAGTTCATAGAAGATATGTATATACGTGTCTATGATATTTGTTTAGAATTTTAGGTTCGACAATTCTTAGACTACGATATACCTTCTCATTTTATATAATCTGCGTACTAACTATGATAAGCGTCTGCGCGGCGGGGGATTATAATGGCGTATGTTGGGTCGCGCGGTGGTATAGCGATAGATGTTGATATATTGGGAGGATTTATCCGTCCTTGATATACAAGGAAGATGCAAATAAATGCCTTGCTTGATTGAGTAACTTGTCGGTTTATGGGGCGCCATAAATGCTGTCGATTCGTACTCAGTAAAAGAAAGTTGTGGGTGTTCGTGACCGCAACTGCTTATAGTTAGCCTACGACTAGAATCGTGTTAAAGGAATTGTGGTAATCGTCCATGGAAATTAAGTGTTGGAAATCAATGAAAATTGATTCCCTTTTATTATGCCCGTTCGCGACAATTGTGTATCGATTCATTACGGGTTGGTTAAATGTGATTCTTTGGAACTTAGTGTTCACCTTGGTAATTGTATATTACTAGTGTGAGTTCATTGATAATTTAAGGGGTTATGAGTGAATTGCTAGATCTTACTCATTAATCGTTATAATAATAATGAGTAGTCGATTATTATTGTATACAAGCTACTTATTATCAAGGCACAAAGATTATGTGTCCCCGATGACGTTGGAGTATATTTCATGTATGAAATTAAACTACATTACTAGTATAATCCCGTAGCGGAATCTAGAATTGTTAGTATGATAATTTCATATTTAAAAATAAATGTAAAATTATCGAGATTATTTTTCATACAATTATTGAAATAACGTAAACTTGTATATTTGAATCTCGTTATTACCATATACAGAGTATATAACAATTTATAAATTTTGAAAAGTGAAAAAATTGACCGTAAATGCAACATTTTATGTATAGGCTGCATAAATTAGAATTAATGTTTTGTAACTACTGAAGAGCTTTGTGGAAGTAAATGGAATTGACTAAATCTAATTTTTTGTCAAATTTCAAAGATTTCAATTGTTAATTATCTCGAGTTATCTACTATTGCGTACACCTCGCGCGTCTAATAGATAATAAATCCACGTAAAATGATCTAACTTGAATATGAAGGACTTCATGGCACTTGAATATCCAACCAAAGATAAGCTCCTAATCTTTCGCTTGTAGGCTGCTAACTTTGTACTTAAGAAGTCTAGGTTTCTACCTAGTACCTACGTTACTACCCAACAATTTCTTCCAACACTAATGGAAATAAAATTATAAATCTTTCACTTTATGTATGTTTCCATTCTTTAATTTCTTCTATATCTAATAATCTTCCATGTTTTTATTGACTTATGAGAATTGGTTGTTCAAGATTATTTTGCAGTGGAAACAAGATGAAGACCATGAGATTTTGATGGATGAATTTGATTATTAATCGGGTGAGTGATTTCCTTGCTATGTTTGTCAGTGGCCAGATCTCGTGATTTAACGCTTTGTTTTGGGTTGTCATTGACATGAAATTGTATATTACTAAACCCTAATCCATTGCAAACTTGTAAATGGATGTGAGAGTTTAAATCACATCCCCGATTGTTTCTTACTTCAACTTGTAACTTAAGCATGGTGGAAAGTGCGATTCATTAAGTTTTTGTTGTTAATGGTTCGTTAATAATTAAAAATATAAATTATATAATTTTGACATATTTTAACTTTCTTTTGGTACATTTTAGGTAATATGTACCATTTCTCAATATAAAAAATTATTAATGTCAATTATATAAGCATATTTTTAACTTTTAAGTAATAATGTACTGACTTATTTAGCAATTTTGATACATTTAATTAAGTGAATAAAATAATTTTGATGCAGCTTTTTTAAAATTTTTTCAACTTTGTACCATTTTAGAATGGTACATTTTAGTAATGTGTAACATTTTACATTGAAATTTCATACATATGAATATTAATGAACATTAATGAACCGTAACCGTTAGCCGGTAAATTGGAGAAAGGGAAATAAGTCCTCAATTTATTTTGTTACAAGTAGATCAAATAATATTTGCCTCCGATCCTAGCAGGAACATATATATATACACCCCTATAATTCGGAATACTAATTTATTTGAGCAACATATATATAGTAGTTACTTATCAAAATTAAGATCAAGATCGATAACTTACTCACTTTTTAGTATTTACATATAGATAGAGACTATGATTAATCCGATGAAGTAGGGTAGTGTAAAAATTAGAACAAGTTCGAACATCCGGCCAGATATGAGTATAATGTTGTGTGGTACTTTCCAGCACCCGAGCTTTGTATGGAAACAGCACTTCCATCCTTTACATTTAGCTATGCTTTGATGAGGAAGACCAGTGGTATGAGATCATTTCACTCCTATTTATTAGCTACATAATTAACACTTCAGGTGATGCTCTCTCTCTACTTAAGATGTACTTAAATAATAACGATTAAGTGCAAATTTCCTCTATCTATACTCGTTTCTAATTACTTGATCTTTTGAAGGTGTGCAATTTTATTTTCGATCTGCTGATTGATGATGACAAAGGTCGGAGATTTGGATTTTCTATTATTTCAATTTTCTCCATTTAACTCCGATCTGGTCTCGGGTGTATTGGAAGTGTAGGATAGTAACGTTGAAAACAGAAACAAAAATCTTTATTGTATTGTAATAAAGTTTTTTTTTATAGATAATATATGTAATAATGTTTTAAGGCCATACATATTTAAGGTTTGTTATTATTTGAGTAAGAAAGGAAGAAGTATTGATTTATTAGTGGTAAATCTTTTTTATGATGTATTATAATAAAAGGGTTTTAATTTTTCCATTCCACTCAATGATAATTATATTTTACTTTTTTATTTTTATCCTTCACTTTGCTTTATGGAGATAATTATATATTGATAAAATTAAGGGTATGAATATAATTTCAATGTAAAAGTGGAGTGTGATTATGAATGAATGGAGTGAAAAAATCAAGGTCTAATAAAATTATGATATATGAAGTATATTTTTTTTTGCTTTTTGTAAAATATTTTAAAAATAAAACTTATAATATCTGCCCAATCAAAAGGGCCAGAAGCTTCCACTAAAACTATCTAAATTTAGGCGAGTAAAAAAGTATCTGTAATCTTTTCGGCAAAATATCTACTCGTAGATGTCAGCCTTGTCTGTGAGCAAATTCTTTAAGCTAATTTACATAAACCAACTTCTTCAAGAACATTCTTGATCACTGTCCGAAGCTCTTCGAATCTCTTTTTGGTCCTCATATATTTTCCATCTTTAACCCCATTTGGTCCCCACTACTTTACACACCAAAAAAATCACCAAATACTGGAGTAATATATATATAGCAACCTAATATCATACGTTATTATGTTCCATATTCATTTGTTGCTTTGCATGTAACGAAAAAATAATTACAAATATTGGGTCTTAAATTTTTTGCTTTTATGTGTTTTTGAGTTGTTGGTATTTGCTGTTTTTGTCTATGAAGATGGATGGAGGGTCAGTTTCGTATTACAAAATTCTTGGTGTTAATATGGATTCATCTGATGAAGAAATACCTACATAAACTTTGTGCCGTGTAAGTATAATTTCTTTGAATTTGAAATAAATTTTTTGGTGGATGCTTAAAGCTTGGTTTTTGTTGTGCTATTGGTTTGTTAATCGAAATAAGTGAATTGCGTATTTGTTATTATATGTAAAAGAAATGCGGAAAATAGGCAATAATAGTTGGTACAATTTGAGCGATAATTTCATTTGGATTTGAAAGATTGGGGAAGTGCATTTGTGCTATTGATTTGTGATGTGTTGATCAGAAATAGAGATTGAGCTTGCATGGTGTTTTATGAAATAGTATATGTCATGAATTGTTGACATTTTTTCAGTCTGTTGTGCTATTGATTTGTGATGTGTTGATCAGAAATAGAGATTGAGCTTGCATGGTGTTTATCAAGCGATTATATGTCGCGTTGTTAGCATTTTTCATGAAATTGTGAAGTCTGTAATAATGGTGATTCATTTTGTATCACGAAATGGCACCACGATAAATAGACCAAAGTCACCCTGTAGTCTTGAATGAAGCTAAGAGGAAATTCCGAGCCAAATTCAAAACTTATTGGTAATGGTGCCTTTGCTTACATTTGATTAGCCCGATTTGCTTATGTGTTGAGGATATATATTAATATATGAATTGGAACAGTGTTGTCTGATAGGAACAAGAGAACAATGTATGATGCAGGATTGTATAACCCTTGTGATGATGAAGAAGAGGTAGAGGTGAGTATATTTGGTGGTCTCTGTCCTTGAGAATTTTCTTTATCTTTTCTTAGAACTATCTTCTGATGGATTGGTGGTGATGAATTTCCTTTCACGAGGGGATTTCTTGATTTATGCAAGAAATGGCATCTCTTATGAAGGATGTAAGAAAAGAGGTAATGATTCTATCATTTGATTCTTCTCGATGGATCGGGTGGTGATGAACTTCCACTTCATAGGGATTTGCTGATTTTATGCAAGAAATGGCATCTCTTATGAAGGATGTAAGAAAAGAGGTAATGATTCTATCATTTGATCAGTTATATTTATATATTTATATATAGAACACATATGGTCACTTCATTAGTTAAGTTATATGGCATCTCGGGACATGAATTTGTATCTACTATGTTTTGCTTTAGTCTAATTTTCATGTGCTATGGAGTCCGAGACATGCCTCGCTTTCTTATCTATTGTAAGTTCTTATCTATTGTGAAGTAGTAGATAGACTTTTCACTTCATGTCGAGTCAATTTAGATACAGCCTTTCCGTTACCGCAACGGTGTCGCTGTAGGACTCAATTTGACGTTAATGTCAATGGTTCATGGATAGTGAATGGTGATTCTATCTTGTCAAATCATGTTGCTCTTTAGATTTTGGTTTCATAGATATTGTTGCTCAAAGATGGGTTTATGTTAATTTAGGATATAAATGAAACCTTAACTTGGAAAGTGCGATTGTTGGAATCGATTGTTTTCAAATCGTGAATTTACTTAGCAAGAAGTTAGGACCCGCTCTTCAGAAGTCGGTTCTTAATCGGCCTGCATTCATTGATTATTCGTAATTATCATACCATTCATACGCCATTGTCTATGTTATTCCCCGAATCCCGATAGGTTTTAGTCTCACCTTCTCATTCAATTAACAATTAGACAAGAAAGATACGTGAAATTGAGGTCTTAAAGGTGGTTTATTTTCAGGTCAAGTATATTTTTGTTGGTGATTTATCAGTGTGCTCTGTTTGTAAACAATTATATGCTCACGAATTATCGTTTGTATATGCAACAAAGATAACAATTACACTACGGGAAGCCACCTTCGTAAGATATTCGTGAAATGGCTCAAGATTTCGAAGTCTTCAAAATTGTACAAGGCCTACGTGAAGCAAACAACATACATGGGATTCTTGTCAATGGTTTCACAATACTTCACTCAATCATGCTTCTGGAACCTCAAATGCTGCTTCCAGGGAGTCTTCCATCTATCGGAAAAATTCACCATTACATTTTTCTGCATTCGAGATTTATGGACCAAGCCATTATTGCCGATAAGGAATGTGGTTGGACCAAAAAGAAATTCGCCAGCCTCAACGATAAACCTTCCGATGCCTCTACCATAGATCATTGGTAACTGCCAGTTGAAAAGGACAGTTTGTTCGCTTGTTGGTCCCTTTTTTGTGTCCTTCTCGTGCTGTGAGTTCTATCGCAAAGTGGTATTTCTTATCTTGTAAACCACTCGTGCAGTATCTTTTGAGCTCCTTATGTACTTGGACTAGGATTTCTTTTAAACCTAAGCATCAAAAAGTTGATGCAAGAGATAATGAGTAGAGGCTGTTAAGTAGCCAAACAGGAAACTACCTCATGCACAAGGCATTAAACTAGAAGTAACAGTCGTTATGTAACTATTGATGGTGGTGATAGTTTCTGTAGTTTGTATAGAAGTAGTAGTAGCAATATCTGTATTGTAACTGATGGACTATACCGAGCCAGGCGTTGAAAAATGCTTAAAGCTTGTGTTATTGTGTCCGACTCATGTGTAATGACGACATACTTTAAGGTCAAGGAACTGGTCGCTATTTGATGTCTCCAAAGTATGCTATTTCAGAGTTCCATGGAGAGTCTCGTAAGCTTCAATGGATAAGCTAATGAAATGGTGGTGCCAAGAAATGTGCAGAAAGGGCTCTTATTATTGCACACCTAGAAATGGTATATATTATATCTACAATTCTGCTTTATATAGATAGCACCTAATTACTTTCAATGCCTACCATCTATATGTACTTACTTTGAATGTTAACAATCTATATGTGCATATTTATATGTACAGCTTAGTAAGAAAGAATCTAATATGTACAAAACATTTCTATACACAGCTAACTATCTAATTAACATTTGAATACCTAGCGAATTAATTGGATAAACAATTCTTGAGGTTTGATAAAAATTGAGACTTAAGTCTCTCTAATTTGTATTGGTGTAATGATAGTCTCCGGAATTACAAACATGTTGCATAAATGGGAACTTTCCTCCATTAATGGTACGTAAGTTGGGGATTACCATCGCATCGATGCGAATTCTAGAAATTCTTTGTGCAGCTAGTTTTTAACTTCAAGAGTTACCATTGCATTTATATAAATTCGATTAATTAAGTATTAGACTTTTACCAAATTGTAGGAACCACTCCATGGCATTCAATCACAATGAAACAGAGAGAGCCTACAGATAGAGTCAAGCCGTCGACTAATTTAATTTGGCCGAATTATTGTGATAGAAGAGAGACATGTTCATATTTTATTCTATGTAAACAAAACTGATGTGTTAAAATTGTTCCTTCATCTCTAAAGAAATTATATAAATCTCAGTTTTAGATAAATTTGAAAATAAATAAGAAATTATTTTATATTTAATTCATTAGATATATATGATTTTTATTCACGTTAACGTTTATCATTACATCAAATAATGCCCATCCCTTTAATAGGATATGCATCTCATTTTAAGTAAAGATTTAAAAAAATTTACATTCAATTCACAAACTAAATTTTTCTTCCACATTTTTAAATTAAATATGAATCAATTTAGTATTTTCATAAAAGAAAAACAACCCTATCAATTAGGTAGGGAGTAATATTTTTAAAAAACTTAGTTATATCAAAATCTTTTTATGATTCTAAATGTGTTATATAGTATCCAATTCCTTTAAAAGATTTCTGCTTTTAGCATACAAAAACAGAAATATATTGTTTAATACTTTATTCTTATACTTTATTTTACAATTTTGGTTAGATGACCTTTAAATTCTTTATTACTCAAATTATTGGTAGGCATGTTATTGAAAAGATAAAAAGGGTTGACACCTAATGTCACACTTCCAATTTGACTCCTCTACTACAAATATTCTCCTATTATATTATCTCACCATCAGCCACTACACATTTTGCATCTTTCAGGCATCTATAGAGAGCATAACAAACTTTTCTTTCCATTTTTCATTCACTTTCTTCATCTTTCTCCACAAGTCACCATACCTATAGCTATCACACATAAATCACTCATAATACAAAGAAATAAATACATAATATTTCAAGAATAAGATATGATGAAACTTGTTATGTTTCTTATTGTATTGGCTATAATAAAGCCAATTAATGGATTAAATTCAAGAAAGCTGGAAGATGAAACCACTCCCCCTGGATTTGAAAACAAGTGTGGAGGGTGTCCATGTAATAGTCCATGTGTTCAATCTCCACCTCCACCACCACCACCAACGCCATCGCCACCACCACCCGCCCCGAAGCCGTCGGCCAACAACTGCCCTCCTCCACCTAGTGGTGGATCAAACAACAAGCCTAGTGCACCAACTCCACCATCACAATATATTTACATCACTGGTCCTCCAGGGAATTTGTACCCTGTGGATCGTAACTATTCCAAGGCAGCTGGTAAAGAATTTACTGTTGGATTGTCAATCTTGATTGGTATATTGTTGATTTTCCAAGCTTTGTGGTGAAAATTTTAAGTGAATTTTGACTAATATATGGGTGGAATCCCCAGATGCAGAGTCAAGAATATTTGAGATCATGGGTCAACTATAAGTTGGTGATAGGTTGTTAATTTTATTTTCCATGTTGATTTGAGTTTTTCATTGTATATGAGACTCTAGAATATAATTATAAGATTTTATTTTTCACCAGCTTATCTAAATAATGAATAAGACTCTGCAATTCAATGGAATTTGTTAAATTGGAACTTCTAATTTTAGTGGAAGTTCATAATCTTTGTCGCATCGTCTAAGACCATGCAGGAAATAGTAACTATAAAATCGACAATGGTTATTATCATATACTCATATACAAACCACTAAAAGATTGGAATTATAATTCAATATCTTTTTATAATACAATATCATATGTATTTATTATAATTGGTGTTTGAGTTAGTGACCGTGGACCTTAAAGAATAAAAATCCAATACTAATGCAAACAAAGAATTGAAAAAAACGTATACGAGTCACATCTCGCCGACATCGGCGCTCTTTTGCGGTATGCCCCGCGCATCGGGCGCGGTTCGATCCTCGATGTAGCACTGCAGAATTGGCTGGGCCGGCCCGTAGCCGCGTTCCTCGGTGTCGGGTTATCAAGCAGGCCAAGCGCCAGGCTGGGTGGCTACGGACCTGCTCTAAGGCACATCTTCAATAATCTCCCCACACATTGGTGTTTCATTAATCGTATGGGCATCCTACGCCGAAGGATCAGTAAATAATTGAAGAAACAATCTTCAGTCGTGGATGTATAGTTGGAAGTTTGAATGCATTGATCAAACATTTATGATACATGTGGATATTTAGTTACACATATTAGTCCTATGCACCAGCTTGTATTACTACTGTAATTTTATATGGAACTAATTCAGGTTGGTTGTTCCTACATGGTCGCATGAGTACGAGGAAATATTCAAGAGCTAGACGATTAAGTTCAATGAAGAATTTTACATGGAGGAAGAGTTCAAACTAACTAGGATTAGAGTTATTAGTCGACTAGGATATTGTTATATCAAGTCTAGTCGAATTAGGGATACCTACTTATATATAGTAGCTCTAATCTGCCATGCAAAAAAGATTATTACATTGATTTGAGCATACAATAGTTAGCTAATTTAGCGAGTAGTGTAAGTTTGAAAATTGTAATCTTGAATTCTATTATCAATAAACATAGCTATTATTAGTGGTGGAGGTGAATCCGAAACCACAAACCAAATTGTTTTTTTTCCCATTTTTGCTTATTCATCATAGTTCTTTATCATAAAATATACTCGTTGATCGATTAGCTAGGTTCGAAGCTTATTAGGTTGATGGGATTTGTGATATTGGCTAATCTCATCCATTAATCAATAATTGGTATCAAGAGCCAAGGTTTCGAGACCATGGGGGGAGACAAACCCAAGATGGTGTTGTTAACGGCTAATAATTACTCTATATGGAAGACGAAGATGTTGGATCGTTTGTACGTAAAACAACTTGCTAAACCAATTCAAGAAAAAGGAATAAAACCGGATGACTACATTCTTGATTGGGATGAAATCGATAGAAGGTGTCTAGGGTTTATTAGAGAATATATTGACATTGGGGTAATTCACCATGTTGAGAATGAAACAACGGCCTATGGTTGTTGGGAGAAATTGCAAGGATTGTATGAACGTAAGACATCGGCTCACAAAGTTAATTTGGTGAGACAATTGAGCAAATTAAGGTACCAAGATGGCCTACCTGGGACACGGAGCACCTTTAATCACTGAGCATCTATTTTAAACCAACTCACATCCATGGGAGTGATGTTTACGGATGAAGTTCAAGCCTAATGGCTACTCGGCACTCTTCCGTGAACTCTGACATTGTGTGTCTCTAAGGCCATCATCACCGGATGCACACCAAGAAAGAAAGTCGTTTTCTAATGCTTATTCTTGAATGAAGAACTACGGAGGGAGGAATTATGAGTAACAATCAAGAAGCAACCAATAATGATGCCTTGACATTAATGATCAAAATAGGAAAAAGAAAGTTCAAGCTCTAACTTTACAAAAACCAAAATACAAAGACAAAAGGCGACATGGTCACTATCACGCGTCAAGTACTTTGAAATCCGAGTGCTATTCTTTCAAGAAAGACGCTTGTCAATGGCACGGTCAAGAACAAGAAAATGACAACAATGTGGCCATGGTAGCATAAGTGGTGATCTAATCAGGGTAGAACAAACGAGGTCTACTATACTTTAACAACAATGACGATTGATCATCGACTGAGCTTCTTCCATAACACCAAATAAATCCTTTCTTTACCTATATAAGAAGGGCGACTATGGTGAGGCACGAATGGGAAATAATGGCGTGTCCAAGATTGTTGCAATAGGAGATATTCATGTAAGGTCCGATAATGGTCATGTAACAATCCTCAAAGATGTACGTCTCATACCGGATTTTCGACTAAATTTGATCTCCTCGGGAAAGCTGGACACGGGTGATACCACAATTTCTTTTGAGAAGGTCAACTGAGGCTTGTCAAGTATATTCAAAATTGGTGATGAAGGGTTCGAACTAGAACTCTTTATCGATCAAAAATTACCTGCACTTAATGATGAAGTTTGTACACTTGACTCCAAAGGTGGATCTCATTATGACAACGACTAGCACACATGAAAGTGGAAAAGGTTCAGAATACTAGCAAAGCTGACTCATACAATCTCTAATAGTGAGACACTTGATGCTAGATGTTCCTATTGCCTAATGGGAAAGCAATATATCTATTTTAGCAAGGGATCACAAAGAAAACAAGAGTTCTCGAGATGGTCTATCTGACGCTTATGACCAAATGACAACGAGACATTAGCGGGTGTTCTTACTTTGTTACGCTTCATTGATGACTACTCTAGGAAGCTTTGGGCATACCCCTAAACTAAGGGATCAAGTTTACATTATATTCAAGCAATTCCATGTTATGGTCGAAAGAGAAAATGGCGAATTACTCAAGCGTGTCTTCTGAACCGACAATGGTGGTGAATATATTGGCTTTTGATCAATATTGTAAAGAACATGGGATTAGGACATTTGGGAACAAAGCGTCCCAAAGACTCCACAACACAAAATGGCCATGGAAGAATGAATCGAACCATTGCTTGGTAAGATAAGGTGTATGCTATCCTACTCAACTGATCTTTGGGGTGAAGCTTTGTGTGCATCAATTCCGAAGATTAATCGATCACCAACAACTATTCTTGGCTGGCCATGTCTGGAGGAAAAGATGGAGCGGCAAGAAGGTAAGCTACAAACATCTAAGGGTATTTGGGTGTGGAGCCTTCGCACATATTCCTAAAGACGAAAGAATTAAGCTAGACAACAAGTCAATGCAATGTGTCTTGTTGAGTTTGTGATGATGGGCTTGGATACAAGTTATAAGGATCCAAAGACCAAAAAAAGATACGTATAGAGATACATCTTTTTCAAGAACAAACTATTAAAGCACTTTACTAACAACGCTGAAGTCGTAGAATGTATAGGAAATTGTCGTAGCATGATTGACGATGATGTCGAACCACTCCATAATCGACAAAAATACCTCGAGTGGTAATGCCTCCTGAAATATACACCAAGTAACGATGAACTTTTAACATTTAAACCTGAGATAATGAACAATCACATGAAGAGGGGAGACATCTATCGAGCAGCCTCTAATCAAACATCCTTCCATCGACAAACCCGAGGAGCCTCGAATAGAACCTCGAGTCCCATCTTCAAAGTATCCTCCCCAAGGAGTGCCATGTACCACTCACGGATAACGGTGAATAACACGCCATCAAGAAGCCATTAGTCTTGATGATAAGGAAGAATGATAGATGCTACGAGAGGAGATGAATTCACTCAACAAGAACACATTTATTATAGTTGATCGAATTCAAGGCAAAAAGTGTTAAAGAATCGATGGGTCTATAGACTAAAGGTTGATGAACACAACTCTGTTCAAGGTACAAAGCACTTAGCTGTGTGCGGCCGGACAAAGACAAGGTATTGATTATGAAGATACTTTTCCTCACCCGTGGGTAAAGATGAATCTCAATAAGAACAATATTAGGCTTGGTTGCTCATCTTAACTGGTAAAATTGAGCAACTAGATGTTAAACCCATTCTTAAGCACGGAGATTCGAGGAAAATATTTTTATGGAACAACCCGGCTTGCACTAAGTGGCAAGGAGCATATGGTGCGCAGTTGGAAAAGAGCTTGTATGGATTAAAACAAAGCCCCTTGTATAACAATGTACAAGAAATTTGATTCATTTATGGGGAGTATGGTTTAGTCGAATTACTAGGGCTCTAATTATCAGGTTCTATGTCAAGAGGGTTCAACAATGAAGATTTTATTGTCTTACTATTATATGTCTCAGAACGACCCGCCTGTGCCGGCCACCCCGAGGTGAGAGTCATTAAATCCGGGAACACTGTGAGTCACCAAACCATGGATCTAATTTTGTTTTTAAAATACAATTCAAGCTTCATCCAAAATGTGATCACAATTAAGTTTCCCAAATCAAAATAGCTTTTAAATTTATAATCCATCACCGATATCGAACGACAAACCCATATATATATACACAACATATCCCAAAATAAAGTATGTCATAAGGCTACAAATGTGATGATAATGCGACCGTATCCCCGAATACAAAATGACAACAAATTTATTGCTGCCAAGTTTCAAAAGGAAAATACAACAATCAAAACCCTCGATAAACACATCAAAATCGATCAAGCGAGGATCCTCTCGCCACCCGATGTCACCTAGCCACCAAACAAAACTCTCAAACAACCTCTTGGCTCAACCGATCGCCCGTCAACCCGCACAAATGAAATGCCCAATGCTTAAAAGGGGTAAGCCATGAGGCTATAGTGAAACTTAACACGGGGTGAACTTACCATATCGGAATGAAGTCAAATCAATAATATAATAGTCAAATATGACAAAATACATAGTTATCCGTGACTACCTAAAAAGGTCATAGCTAACATAATTCGCAGGAAATCTCGACATAATACATGAAGATATAATAGAAGGTTCAAGAAGCACACAATTTCGTAAAAGAAAACAGACCTGAATAACACAAACTCTAATTATCAAAACCTCCTATCTCTCATATCCCCACCAAGATACCAACCTCTAATGCCATATACTCAATCCGCCCACCTCAGAACGGACTAATCATCAATCACCCCGCACTTATACCGCAGCATAAGGCCAAACCAAGACTTATACACAAAGCAGGCACAATCAAGACTTATACACAGTATAAGGCACATCGCACTCACACTAAAGACAAGGCATACCGCTCTATCATATAAGGCACAATCGCCTGCACACTAAGTATAAGGCACACCGCACGCCATACCGTAGTATAGGCCACTGACAATACCACAAAGATCAAAGACTCACACGCCTTATAAATCAAGTATAAGGCCAAACCGCACGCTATACTGCAGAAGATGTACACACCGACAATGCACACAAAGAAAGCGAATTTAAACAGAAAGTCATACCATTTTATACCCAAGTATAAGGCCAAAACCGCATTATACCAGAGTATAGGCCAATAGCCACATATCCTCGTGAAGGAAGCGAGAGTCACTTAATTCCTTTACTTAATCCCAACTATGGTCACCTCGATACTCAAGTCACCTCAACTCATAGATAACTCTAACTACCACCTCTCAATAACCAGCTACTCTACTCCCCAAACAATATCCAAGCACACAGCCTAAAAGATTCACAATCAGAAGTCAACACAATCAGCCAACATGCCAGAGAAATCATATGACAGCCACGTAAATCAAAAATGTTAAGTCGAGTTCAAGCTATTACTACCCTGCCAATCTTCAACGCCTACGTATTATGATAATCATATAACAATTACATGTATATCACCTCACGTAATCATAACACAACAGACATGTATATCATTCTCACATAATTCTATATCATAATAACATGTACGTCATTCTCACATATCATATCACAATAACATGTATATCATTCTCACATAATCATATCACAATAACATGTTCACACAATTTAAAAGTAAGTACGTAAAGTAACACCTGTGAGATAAGTACTCACTGCTAGCGTCATAAAACCTTTCACAAAACAATCAAGGTAATCAAAGTATTTTACCATCAATTCTAAATAACACCTGAAGTATAATCTAAGACTACTACTATACTTGGGCGTTCTAGAAGATACATAACCAACTTTAGGGGAACTATCTCTAAACGGGGCCTAACATGACTCGGGATAAACTATCGAATTGTAATCCCATCGGACACAACCCAATCGATTCCCTTCTAAATTCGCCTTATCACTTTCTCATTACAAATCGATTCTTATATGAGTTAATTAACTAATCATCAAGTCCATAATTAACAATCTATACTCCCAAATAACAACGAGAACCACAACTTGGAATTTACACTTTCATCATAACACTTTTAATCAATTTTAAATCATTTAGGCCCCTCGTAACTGTAATTGCACGCCAACATCGAGCCGAAGTCAACTTCCCCTTTAGTATCCCGGCTAACCACAATCATCATCCCAAATAAACGTGGAACCCTTTTCTCGGGCTCAACCTCGGACAATGGCGGCCGCAATCAAGGAAAAGAACTGATTTAACTCTCCTCAGAAGAACCAGCCTAACCCCAAGAAACTCCTAACCTCACCACACTTCGCTGCTGGACGCTTCCCTAATTGTTCACAACCTCCCACCTTTCCGTGGATCAACAAAAATACCGCCGGAAATAACATGACCCAGAATTGCACTTTCGCCAAACTGCACTCACATTTGGAAACTTGGCATACAATTGGTGTCTGTCCTCAACACAACTTGCAAATGCCTCTCAGCTGCTCCTCCTCCCCTCTAGAATATATCGAATATCATTAATGAATTACCACAAACTCATCCGTATACTCCCGAAATGTTCTACCAAATCATATACGCCTGGTGCATTTGTCAATCCAAAATGGCATCACTATAAACTCATACTATCCATATCTATATCTAAGTCGATTGAATATCTCCCCTTGATCCTCTCAACCGACGATAACTGCACCGCAAATCAATCTTCGAGGAACACCTTCAGCATCCTTCACCGATCAAAACAAATCACACTTCGAAATTGGTTTTGGTTCTTAATTGGTCACTTATTCACCGCCATAGTCACGCACACGCCCTCATCGAACCATCCTTCTTTTCACAAACAACACCGGCGCACTTAATGGAGATACACTCGTCCGATGAACCTGTCCAACAACTCCCGTGAACCGAGTCCGCACTCTACACTGGCCGAGCCATCCTATACGGTGGAAGAGAACAGCCGCATCAAGAATAACCCCACAAGAAATGACCTCCCTGCAGTGGCAACCCTGTGTAAGTCCTCGTGAAAACATCAACCTCTAACAACCCGCATATCCTCCGGCAACCGTTTCTTCTATTCAAATCAACCACATAACCCAAGAATCCAACACACCCTTTCCGAATCAATCTCCTAGCCTCCAGTGCTGACACAAAACTCGAAGGTAAAATCCTTCTGTTCCCCACAAATCGAATATCTGGTCTCCCCGAACCCATAAAAGCAATCTCCTTCCGATGGCAATCAATAACGGCATGATGTTTTCCCAACCAATCCATACCCAAGATAAGGCCAAATCGTAAAGTCTAAATGGAAGTAAATCAACGTACAATCACCACCAACAATCAAAGGACGCCTCTATATACCTATCTAACCACAATCGACCTCCCCATGTGTGTGGCCAGGCAATCAAGTGGAACAGCAAAGGCACACCACATACGTATAAGGCGTAAATAAAACTCGAGAACAAAAGCACGCGTAGGCCCCGTAATCAAACAAACACCCCGGCCTCAATATCATACGTAGTCAATGCACTGCCACCACCTCGGGGGTATCCTCAAGGCCTCCCGACGCAGAATAAAGACACCCACCACCAGCCCGCCTCAGTCGCTACCCACGCAGACCTCTGAGGTCCATACCACATCCCCGGCCTCCACGGCCGAATCGACCACCACTTACTCCCTTTATAACCGCCCGACAGGCCGAATCGGTGTCAAGCTCCTCCGGGGAATACCTTCGCCAAATGTCCCGCCGCACGATAGCATAAAGCACTCACCCTTCCGACAACTCGCTACCGTGCTCCAATCTTACCACAACGGTAACAACGGATACCTCCCTCGACCCCCGAAAGACAACTTCGACCCCGCCGATTCTCGCAGGCGCCCACCGCAAGCAGGCGAGTAGTAACATAACTCGGCGATCGCTTGAGCATCAAGCCGATTGACTTACTCTCGTCATCCCCAAACTCTGCAGCTAGAAGGTCTACCAATAGAAAGTCTCAGTCGATTCTTCTCGATCCACTCAGCCCGGCTCTCCCACCCATTTCCAACCTCAGACTCCATTCCTACAAGATGGAAATTAGTAAACTCCATCACAGATTCACGATTCCCACGCCAACCATCCCCTCAATCTAGTGATCCTCTTCGCCTCTACCGGATAAACATCGTGAAGTACCTGCACAAATCACCAACCGCCTGCATTCCTCCACCGACCTCAAACCTGTGTCAATCCAACGCCAGCCTTCTCCAAGGCCGCCACAAGGGTTCCCCAAGCAATACTCTCCCGGAAGAGTCAACAAATCGCCCCCAGAAACATGAACCTCCCTCACACCCAAGTTCTCCCACCAACCACGGCAATCTCGTGAAGCCCTGAGGCAGAAAACTTCACCTCATCTCGCCCACAACCCCATCGGCTCAAAAATCGACTTCATGTCCCGGATGAACTCAATAGCCTCGCTTCCGCGAACCTCCCCGAAACTTCGGTGGATCCTCTTCTAAACCGGGTCAAACAACTTGCTCGAATTCGACTCGTTGCCCGACTACCCAGCATTCACACTCTCTACGGTGCCCACCAACGCCCCTCAACATGCTCAAGACCCACCTCCGGACCTCAAGCCGTCCACGCTGTACCCATCGACGCTATACCCCTACTCACCGGGCCTCCTCCTGCCCTACTCCCACTTCTACCTCTCCCACGCACTCGCGGCATCCCTACCGCCCACGCAACAAAGAAAAAGACACAGACTTATACAAAAGACACCACTCTCCCTGACTCAAAGAAAACAAGTAGGCACACAACCAATAATGCATACCCAAGTATCTGAAACCTGCTCGATACTGGGGAATTAACGACCCCCTGTGTCGGCTCGCCCGGAAAGCAGAGTCATTAAAATCCCGAACAATTGCAGTCACCAAACCGACGGACGACTCGCTTAAAATACAATTGCTTCATCCAAAATGTGATCACAATTAAGTTTCCCAAATCAAAAATGGCTTTGTAATTGCAATCCATCACCGACATCAAACGACAAACCCATATATATATACACAACATATCCCAAAATAGTAACGCTGCAAAAGTTATACGATACGTATCAGATCCTATCAAATGACAAATTTATTTAAGGCTAAAGTTTCAAAAGGAAAAATACAACAATCAAAAACAGCTTGACAACACATCAAAATCGATCAAGAGGGATCCTCGGCCAATCCGATGCTCACCTAGCCACTTAAACAAAACTTCAAACAAATTGCTCAACTGACGCCCACAACCCGGCATTAAAATGAAATGCCGCCTACCTAGTGGGTGTGTTGCTTAGTGAAACTTTAACACGTGGGTGAACTTACCATACGGAATGAGTCAATCAATAATATAATACCAAATATGAATAAAATACATATATCCGTGACTACCTAACAAGCGTCATACAACATAATTCGCTAGAAATCTCACATAATACATGAAGATATAATAGAAGGTTCAAAGAAGCACACCCCCCGTGAAGAAATCAATAGACTCAACAACGACTAAAACTCTAACATCAAACCTCCCATCTCTCAGTTATCCCCACCAAGATACCAACTCTAATGCCGCATATACTCAATCCGTCTACTCAAGTAGAACGGACTAATCATCAATCACCGACTTATACCGCAAAGAGTAAGGCCAAAACCGCACTTTATACACAAAGTATAAGGCACACCGCACTTATACGCTAAAAAGTATAAGTGCACATCGCACTCATACACTAAGTACAAGGTATACCGCTCTTATATACTAAGTATAAGTGCCACCGCTTCTTATACACTAAGTATAAGGCACACCGCACGCTATACCGTAGTATGTGGCCACATCGACAATGCACACAAAGAAAGTGATCAAAGACTTATACCGCTTCTATATCAAGAGGTGCCAAACTGGGCACGCTTATACCGAGTAGTATAGGCCACACCGACAATGCACACACAAAGAAAGCGACAAAACAGTCATACCGCCTATACCGGCAGAGCAGGCCAAACTGCACGCTTATACCGTAGAGTGGCCATTAGCGCCACATATCCTCGCAGCGGTGAGAGTCACCTACCTACTAACCCTTAAACTATGTGGTCACCTCGATACTCAAGTCACCTCAACTCATAGATAACTCTAACCATCACCTCTCAATAACCTACTCTACTCCCAAACAATATCCAAGCACACAGCCTAAAACATCTCACAATCAAAGTCAAACACAATCGCCAACAAGGCTTAAATCATAAGTTAGCTTCTATAAGGCCACGTAAATCAAAATAAATATAAGTCAAGTCAAGCCATTACGTACCTCCAGCAATCTTCAACGCTACGTAATATAATCACATAATCATATAACAATTACATGTATATCATTTCACGTAATCATACACAACGACATGTGCTATCATTCTCACATAATCATATCATAATAATAATACGTATATCATTCTCACATAATCATATCACAAGAACATGTATATTATTCTCACATAATCATATCAGCAATAACATGTTCACACAATTTAAAGTAAGTACGTAGCAACACCCGTGAGATAAGTACCACCTCGCTAGCTACCGCAAAACCTTCGCGAAAACAATCAAGGTAATTGCCCTTTTTCCACCCATCAACGCTAAACAACACCTTAAAGTATAATCAAGCACCTACTACTATACCGGCGCTCTAGAAGATACATAACCAACTCTGTGGAACTATCTCTAAACAGCTTCAATACGACGATAAACTATCGACTATAATCCCATCGGACACAACCTAATCGATTCCCCGCTAAATTCCATCTTTATCACTTTCTCATTACAAATCGACTTATAAGTTATTCTAACTAATCAATGCTCCATAATTAACAACCTATACTCCGAAATATCAGTTATAACTCAACTTGGAATTTTCACTTTTCAACATAACACCCTTTAATCAATTTTAAATCATCAATTTAACATCATAACAATCATAATAAGGTCCCAATATAACCTCCTACACATTTAAAGTCTTATAAAAATATCCATATAAAAGCTCAACCGAAACCTAAAAGTCAATCCCTCGGTTTCATAACGCTCTCAAACGCACTTAAATCACGAATTCATCACTCAAATACGCTACGTAACCCATAACCAACTACATTTATCATAAATTCAATTATGAAAAAGTCAACTAAAAGTCAACTATACAAACCTAAGAAATATCTCGAAAAGACTTGAAATTCTCACCTTTAACTCGAAGAGAATGACGGGGAGAACAATATTCTGCAACCGATCTTGAGTTCGACGCGACAATCAAGAAAATGAAAATGAAATTTTTGCCGGGAGCGGTGAATATTTCACAAAATGGAACAAGATGAAGATGATGACTTGGTTTTATGATGCGGAGGATAAGCTTGCAAGATATTTATAAAAAAATCGAGTCCTGCTCGCTCGTTAATTCTCCGCTTTATCGCATTTAAATCTCCACGAACCCGATTCAAAGATAAAATTTCCATGGCAAACACTACTAAATTATAAATGAAATTGCTCAAAAATTTTTACTTAAATAATATTATCATCGAAAAAAATTATACTATTCTTCGGTCCCACCGAATCGAAAAAAATTTAATTTTTTTTTTTTTTCATAACGGGTTATTACAATGTCGAATACATGTTACAGGGAAATAATATTGCTAAAAATCAATGAACTCAAGAAGAAATTAGGAGAAGCCTTGAGATGAAGAATCTGAAGTGCTCGGTACATATTAGGAATGGAAAATTAAAAGGATCGTAAAAGAAGCATGCTATGGTTATTCCCAAGAAAGGTACATTCATAAAGTACTATCAAGGCTTTAATATGGAATCCTCAAAGCCGTTAGTTGCCCCTAGGAAATCACTTCTGCTGAGTCTAAAGTTGCGCCTTGAACAATGGCGATGAAGGAATGGAAGACACGCCTGGCGCCTCGGCCGTTGGGAGCTTAATGTAAGCTATGTTGTGTACTAGGCCGACATACATATTCGTGGCCCAGTTAGTAGGTTTCTATCTCGACTCAAGTGAACATCGGGGAAGCCGTGAAATGGATACTTCTTAAATATTTGAGGGGAACTTCAAATATATGTATTTGTTATGGTGAAGACGCTAATCTAAGGTGCTATACGATTCGACATGGCGGAGACATTGACACACTAAGAGGTCAACTTCGTGCTACTTGTTTACGCTTTGTCGGAGGAGCAATTTCTTGGCAATCTAGGATTAAAGGTGGCTTTGTCTACAACGGAGGCGAATACATTGCCATAACTGAAAAGTTAAAAGAGCTCTTATGGATCAAAAGGTTGTTTGAAGAAATTGGCATCAAGCAAGAGAGATTTGCAATACTTTGTGACTCGCAAAGTGCTATTCATTTGAGCAAGAATCCATCAAGCCACTCAGCATCCAAACACATACAAGTGCGTATCACGGGTAAGTGGATGACAGAGGAAAGCAAGCATCTATTGACAAGGTTCATTACTAAAGATAACGTACGGAGATGTTGGATAAAGATTTTGCCAAAAGAAAACACGACGCAGTGTTCTTATTGTCACTGTATACCCACGCTTCTTCTTATCGATAATAAGAAAGGTTTAATTTTTCACTCGAGGTCTTGGAAGCGGGGAGAATTGTCATTGTTCCTCGCCTACATGGTCGATGAGTACGGTGAAACATTCAAGAGCTAGACGATCAAGTTCAATGAAGAGTTCTACATGGAGGAAGAGTTCGAAACTAACTAGGATTAGGAGTTTTAGTCGACTAGGATATTGTTATATCAAGTCTAGTCGGATTAGGATAATAACTTGCTTATATATAGTAGTCAAACTGCCATGCAAAAAAAAGATTATTACATTGGATTTGAGCATGAAGCAATAGTTAGCTAATTTAGGTGAGTAGTAGAAGTTTGAAGATTGTAATCTTGAATTCATTATCAATAAATATAGCTATTATACAGGGCGTGAGGTGAATCCGAAACCACAAACCAAATTGTTTTTTTCCTTTCGCTCTTGCTTATTTGATCATAGTTCTTGATCAATAAATATATTCGCTGACGACAGTTAGTTCGAAGCTATTAGGATTTTCGAGGACTTGTGATAGTCATTAATCATCCATTAATTCCAATAACTGCCTTTAAGTATTAAATAGATTAAAAATTTCTATAATCATGTGTTACTCTAATTATGATCAATTAATTTTGTAATATAACATAGATTTCTTATCAAAATCTTTAATTTAACCTAGCTTTTACTCCACAATTTTTCTTCTTATCTAGTTTAGACTAGAGCCACTTAAAAAACATATAAACATGTTGTATGATGTATGGTGTTTTAGACTACATAGTCCATTGTTTAGTAGGGGTAGTGCCATGGCTGCTAAAAGCACATCCAAATAGTAAAAAAAATCATGCGTGAATTGACTATTTTAATCCTCCTATTTATAAATATGGTGTTTGAAAAAATTTTACTTAAAGGCAAAATGATAATTTCACAAATTTTTAATACTGTTTCGGTATGCTTATAAAGGGACTTGGCTAGTGCACTGGTACAAGTATCATAAAAAAGAACACGAACAGTTCATTTAAACATTTTGACTTTAAAATAATAACATGTGCATTATAATTATTTTTCTTATTAATGAAGGATCTCGAGTAATTTGGCACCGCCGTCCATACGATAAGCCCTAATCACGCCGGCTTTGTCGTAGTGTGGCACACTTATTTGTAAAATAAAATACAGTACTATTTCCATATCATAATACTGTAACTTCCTCTCACTACTTTAATTATAAATTACTTTCTAATTTTATTTTATACTCCATATATTAGAATTGTTTTTCAACATAATAATATTATGTTTAAAAAATACTTCCTCCATCCATCTCAATTTAATTGATTATGTATACAAAAAAATTCATTATAAATGATTGTTTCATTTACCAATACAATTTTTGCATTAAAGTTTATATTGTCTCTTAATATTCTTTTTCCTATTGGTTGCATGGACGGACCTAGAGGTATAGTATGGTATTCACATGAATACCTTACAATAAAAAAGATAGCTTCATTGGTTAAGATTTTGACTAATTTATAGAAGGTTTCTAGTTCAAAACTTGGCACATGCACCTTTTTTAGCTTGGGTTCACTTTTATTTTCTCTAAAATGAATATCCTTATTGAACTTCTATATTTTTAATTATGAAATGAATAGCCTATATTCAAATCCTAGTCCATCCTTGATTGATTGATATCATTTTTCTCTCCTTAAAAGTTGTACAATTAATAATTTTTTTAATAAAAGACTTTATTCTAACAAAATAAATTCTAATAAATATTAAAATTTAATTTTATAATTTATAAATTAATTTAAGGTAAAAGCTACGCCTCCCAAAATAAAAAATTGGATTGAAAAGATTGATGGAAAGTGCATGAGAAGCTTCGATACTCTTTAATCTTTTTATTCGTTGGATATAGATGTCAGAGTTTGTCAGGAAGTTAAAAACAATGAGATCTACATTGATTGATGAAATTATGAAAATTCTTAAGGTCTTATGAATAAACTTTGTATTTCCTGCCAACCTAACCATGTGTGAGCACTTGCTCAGTGACATACCATGCTTTGAGCTTACTTGCCCCTCTTGATCTCTTACTTAATTGGTACTATAATAATTTCACTAATCCCTATTAATCATTATGGTATCTTCGCTTATTAATTCTTCTATTTTAAAATACATGATCATTTATTTATAATTTTTTTTTACTTTTTCACAATAGTATTTATTTTTTACAATTTTAATATACATTTTTACAATTCTAATATAGTTTTTTACATTTTCAATATAGTTTTTCACAATCCCTTAATAAAATATTTTTTATCTAAATAATCATTTATTTTGAAACGAATGATTCATTAGCAAATCTACTGTTTGATGTTCAATATTGCTAATGTATTTTTTTGTTAGTAATTATATATATGAATTGTTAAATTTGTTAAATGTTAAAAGATTCATATTAAATTGTTTCTGCTTTTCAATATAAAATTAAATGTAAATAAGAAGCAATACTTCATACTTAAAATTGTTAGTGAGAGATATCGAGTTTGAATAATGTAAGAGGGTAAAGAGGGGATATATTTCACTTACGATCCTTCAGACCTTTCAATCAAAGCGAACGTCCTGCTGCATAACAATTGTGTGATCTCAAACATATTGATAAACCTAAGAGGACCAAAAATAGTTTGATCTAAATAGGAATATGAGAAGCCATAGAGTATCATATTTACATTCGCTAATATTCTTAGAATGATGTCTTATAAATCATGATTAGTCAGAGGACATTGAAAATTTATGTATAAAACATAATACTCTAAATAGTATTTTTATTCTAAACAATCATATAACTTGAAATGGAGAGAGTATAAGCATTTCAATGAGAACTATAAATAGTTTAGATTGAGTTGGGCATTTACTGTGTTAACTATTTTATAATTTATTTGTAAAAAATTCCAAATGCATTCATATTACGAAAATATTTTGGATAATTCTAACTCATACTCATAATATGTTGCAAGTTTCTAGTTCTACCGACCTGACGCTCATTAGCGGACAATATAGGTGAATTGTTAGAACTGATTATCATAATGTTCCATTATTATTGCACTTTGCGTAATATTCCATCAAGTTCTAAACTATTTCCTTTGCGTGTTCATAAATTATGTTTGAACATTGAATCACACGTCAATCAAAGTCAACAATTTGATGCTTCAAGATCAATATCTCTAAGATTTCTAAAAATGGTTGAAAATTCCAATCAAATGGTCTTATGCTATCATACTCTTAAATTATACGTAAAAAATATAAATTGTAGAATGTGTTTTAAATGACCAATGTATTAACATATCTCTATTAATAAACTCATACAAGATTGCTCTTAAGTGCGTCAATCAATCAACAATTTGATACTTTAAGATCAACATCTTCAATTTTTTTAAAAAAGTTAATAATAATCATGTATAGGACTAGGCCAGTATTAGTAGGTTTATGAGTTGTATAGTGTCTCTTATGTAATATGGTAGTATATAAAGGGTACAACCCTCAATGCAATTCTCTGAGCAATAATAAAATATTTCTGTCCTAATATTTTTTTCTCTACGTTCTGCATCTCCATTATTCTTCATTCTGTCTTTCATCATGGTATCGAGCCAGGAAGAAACCGAAACCTCCACCCAAAAATTGACTTCCAAGCCGCTATTCCCTCTTCCCCTACAAACCCGGTTCAAAGTTTGACACAAGCACACCATGTTATCTCGATCAAACTCACCCCTACCAACTATATTTTATGGAAAAATCGGTTTGTACCTTTTCTCAAGGGTCAAGGCTTATTAGGGTATGTTACAAGAACTACTCCTCCTCCATCTATTTCCTCCCATTTTGCTATTTAGATAGATAGATTATACCCGGGGCTTGTTTGATTAGTTCTCTCTCAAGAGTTGCCCCTAATTCGCCGATTAAACCCACCTCCAAGACGTTATGGGATGCTCTCAGAAATTATCAAATTGATTCAACTATTCGTACAGGAATTTAAGAGTCGATATTCGTGCTACTAAGCAAAGAAAACCTCCATCAATGCTTATTTCAATAAGTGTCGGCGACTGATGAACTTCGCCATTAACAAATCTCCACCTATTTAGGATTATATGTTAGGTACAACTAATTGAGGGCACTTAGTGAAGTGTGTACCAATATCTTCCTCAGGTTGCTCAAACATCTATTGTTGATGCAGCCAACTTTAAGGGTCTATGAATACATGCTTCGCAGTGCCTTTGGATTGCAGTTTTCCCCGCCTCCAAATTCCCCTCGCGATCTAATCGGGAGTTATGTTGTTTACTTTTGCACAACCTAGTCTCTGGCAATCACGGAACAACATACGCGAAATAGGTCCTATCGAGGCCGAGCATAAGGCCCTTGCCGATCAGGCTTCGCCTGAGCTGGTTACTTTTGCTCTCAGGAGTCTCGGTACAGACTTCGGCCCCTCCTAGCTCCAAAAGTTAATATCGGTGCTAATGTGATCTCTGGGCTTAATCCGTCTATCAAGCTCGCTCTAAACATATCAGATTGATTATCATTTTATTCGTGGAGAAAATTTTTCGCCAACTGTCACTTTAGGTACAAAAGACGATTGTAGATATTTTTGCTCAAGCCCTTCACTATCAAGCCTGCTATATTTTAGGACAAGCTTCGTCGTGTTCACTCTTTTCGTCAGTGGGGATAATATCGCATGTATTAAGTTCAGTAGTAGGTTTATGAGTTGTATAGTATCTCTTATATAATACGATATATAAAGGGTTCAATCCTCAATGTTATTCTCTGAGCAATAATAAATTTTTTATCTTAAACAGTGCTATTCATCAAGCAGTCCTAAAATTTTAAAAATTATATTTTTTTCTATTGAAAAAATAAAATTTTACCATTCATTTATTCAAAAATTAAGTTATTCGCCCCCCATAAATTTCTCATTGTGATATTTTTTTTTTCATTTATACATCATTTGTATAAAATTTTGATTTCACTGCTATTATCTAATAATATTACATAATAACATGCACAATTTAAGAATACTACTTATGCAAGATAACCAAATACCGGAGAAAACCACAATATAAAGCACAATAGAAGGGTGCTCAAGTGGAGTCAGGAAACTATACAACCGATGAGTCTCTAATCTGATGTTCAAACCCCAAAATAGTTGTTAGTTGTTGAATTTCGCAAGCATATTCACATTACACGGCTACACTAGCTAATGAACCCAAACGACGCAATTACTACCTGGCGCGACATTATGACCATAATTCTGTAAGCTCCAATGATTTTCGATCACCAAGCTCGAAAAAGGAGTATCCATGGAATAGAGCCATTACCTCTCCTGGTTGTTGCTTAATCAGTTAATCACCTAATACGCTAAGGGGCTGCCTCATGCTAAGCTCAGCTCTGAGTCCGGGGAATTTCTGCAAATCATGTGAGCTCCCCAAAATTTTCTGCATATATAATAGTACTAATAAATAGGCCTACAAGAATCTATTGTTGAATATGAAGGAGGAACGAAACAATGTACTCAGACAAGAAAGAAGTATCCTTTTAGAGAAAACAAGCATGGCTTTTAAGTTTTAAGTGTGCATGTATGGAACAGTATGATGATATGTAAGGTTATTACTATCAGAATAAGGTATTATTGAAAACAAGAAAAGAAGAACCACTTCGAATGATAAAACAAACCCTTATTAATGCATGTAGAATAATTGAGTTGGGAAGTACTGATCTATCTGTCGATGCATAGACCTTAGACGAGTGCACCATCCAGATGTTTATACTTCAATTCAAGAGGTTTTCGGTCAGTATTGGCTAATTTGATATGTACTGCTCTAGCAACAATATAATCGTGGTAGTAAACCAACACAATAGCTAAAATGATTGTATATTTAGTGTGACATCAAAAGTAAATTCGTACCAGAGTTGCTATATGTGCATCTTGTATGATACTTCCATCAATTTCCAGCCTGGCAATGGGAAACTCAGGAATATGCCCGGATTGCTTTTTACCAAGCAAATCCCCAGGTCCTCGGAGAATAAGGTCCATATTTGCAAGGTTAAAACCATCTGATGAATTCTCCAGGACCTTCAATCTGTTTAAACCACTGGACGTGGATGACACTAACAAGCACTTGGACTTCCTCTCTCCCCGACCAACTCGCCCTCTTAGCTGGTGCAACTGAGCTAACCCAAATCTTTCTGCATTCATAACAACCATCATAGATGCATCGGGGACATCAACACCAATCTCAATTACTTGTGTAGCAAGCAGTATATTTGTTTCTCCAGATCTGAACTGTCTCAATGCATCATCTTTTTCATCGCTCTTCATCTTCCCATGCAACAATCCACATCTATATCCTGGGAATCTGGTAGATATAGTTTCAAAATCAGCAGAAGCAGCTCGAAGTTGAGGCAGTTGCTCTGATAGATCAATGACAGGATACACCAAATAAACCTTGCCTCCCAATCCTAATTCATCTAGCATCATCTGACTCAGATGAAACGCATTAGAGTGATTAAAGAACAATATCACAACTGCTAATGTACAGTGTATGTTGAATTACCTGGTAGACCTTCTCAAATCCAGCTTCACTTCCTTCAATGCTAAATGTTTCGACAGGCAATCTACCGGGAGGTAAATCAGTGATTTGATGTTGAAGTCACCACCAAAAGCCAAAAGAACAGAACAGTCAAGAGTGAACCATATTATTCACCGAAAATACTTGTGATAAGCTTGTTCAGTCATGAAAAGGAAAGAGTTTAATTTAGCAAGTTGATAAAATATCTTTACATCCTATCTTTACATCCTAACTATGCTGATATTATTATTACATAAAACATAGGATGATTTAAAATTCTGCCCAAATCTTTGCTTCTGATTTTCCCATTACTCGACCAAAAGAGAACTTATGACTAGAAAACCTGAACATCTGAAACTTCCATGCCTAAACTTACAAACCATTCTAGCTGCCACTAGCAAAATAAGAACTTCCCTTGTGCAATAAATAAGTCTCATAAAGTGAAACATTAAAAGACAAAAAAATTATTCATTAAATTTTATCAGACAGTTGAACTACAAAGACTATTATAACAGTTCAAAGTCTATGAGTAATCGGTCGCAAGTTGTTGTATTAACAGTGAGGCCCTGCTATCTTAAAACAGATATTTGCAACACCACATTGACCTAATTTGGTAGAAATGTCAAATTCGGGTAAGAAAAGGGTGAATAGACATGTCAAATGGCAAATTATCGCTAACCAGGCAATAGAAGAAAGAAAATAGAACATGAGTATGTTGCCAGATGTGATGCAAAGAGGAATTCGAATATGGTTAACTGGTTGGGGCTGTAGAAGTTCAAAAAGGCAGAAATGTTAATGCATGTGTTCAATGAGAGTGGAAGACAGAAAGAGGATTTTCCCATTAGCTTCTAAAGAAGTCATCTGAAAATGGAAGTCAACCACATTAAATCGGACTATAACTCTTAAAAAACCTAAGATTGGATCGAATACAGAAGCGAGATCAGAGACAGCCCTTACAACCATGGATTTACCTTCAGACAGTATGAAGTACATTGGTCACCCCCTTGTCACCCCTAATCTCACCGCACTATCGATTTCTCTCAACTCTTCTACTCACTAATGTATCATCCCACCATTGGCTAAACTCAAGCTTTTTATGCTATTTCGCCAAGGCTAAAGGCTATCACTTAAAGCCCATTACCAAGGGTTATCTGGTGGTTCTTAAGTTTGTTGACCAACAAAGTCAAATGGATAATTTACTTTCAAATGTAGGTAAAAGTTAAGTCGAAGACATCAAATTCTATCAGAACAATCTACTGGAAGAAGTAACTTGCTGTTAAAAAGTCCCCTCTGAATCACTCCAAAACGATGTTGTTCATCCACAATAGCAATTCTCAAGGCTGAGAATTCCACACTCTCTGCTATTAAGCTATGTGTGCCAATAACTAGAGAGATCTCTCCAGTTTGGAGACCCTGCAGTCAAGGAAATGCAACTTCAGAAGCCTCAGCAATACATTAAAAGGAAAGCTGCTAACAGTACATACCTTACGGATAGACCTTGACTGCTTCGAAGGACTTGACCCTGTTAAAAGTGCAACTGAAGGTTTACTGTCAACCTCCAATTTCTCCAGCAAATCAAGAAAGTGTTCATAATGTTGGATAGCAAGTAACTCTGTTGGAACCATAAAAGCTGCCTGAGAAGGATAAACCAAATCATATACCTAATAGTTAACTTTAAAACATGATAAAGTTCTTTGAACTCGGGAAAGAGGTTTTCATGACTCTGGTTATAATAAAACAACTACAACTGCATGAGATAGAAATTTGTTATTTGAACCTGATAACCACAGCCAATAACCTCCATACATGCCAAAAATGCGACCACCGTTTTCCCACATCCAACATCACCCTGTGAAGGGCATAATTATAAAAGTTAGTCATGTTAAACTGTCAAAAAACAAACTAGTGACTTCGTTTTTATTTGAGTGGCCTACTTTCTAAAAATATTGTGCAAGAATAGTGACATCTATTGTTATTTTTAACAAAAAAAATTCCCAAGTACCCTTCTATACTAGTATAATATTACAAATTTTTCACTTACCAACTTGAAACCATCGTTCATCCTAAACTATGCTAGAGCCTAAGAATTACCCATCACACTCATAAACAAACAACTCCCTGTCGACTTTCTGGACATACTCTTGTCAAATAAGGTTCCTTTGCTGCTTCTGTCTCATAATAAACAATAGGCCAATGTACTCAAAAGTTCAAAAATCAAAATACATATCTGAAACAAACTTTGTTAAACATGTTCATTTCAAACAGAATTACAATGGAAATGATCACGTATCCGAGTAAATATATTTCTCACTTTAAATGCAATCATCAGATTAGTCGTGTATGCCTTAATTTTCGAACTATCTATACAGGAATAGTTATCAAAAAGAAACATCAAGGAGACTGAAAGATGGGAGAGCAGAGAAAAAACTACATAAGATAAATGCAGAAAAACTTAACACATTTAAGAATATAAGCGAAGACAAAACCTGCAATAGTCGGTTCATTGGAACAGGTCTCTTCAGATCCCATATGATTTCTGATACAGCACTTAGCTGACTAGGAGTAAGTGCATAAGGAAGAGTATCCAACAGACTCTTGGTGAGAGATGACCATTCTCCTATAAACGTCGCATTCTGTTCGGGCTTTCGATACTTATCCAGCAACCCATCTCTTTCTAGTTCTGTACCAAGGCCTTCAAGCATTCTAAACAGCTTCCCCAACTAAATTTGAAACATTATGGCAACGGTAAATGAATGAAAAAAGAGAAAAACCAATAACAGGCTAATAAATTAAGTAGGTCTATGTCAGATGTATTTAAGGGAGACCATGAGGGAAGGGGAACGGGAACGAAGGCAGCCTAGATTGTGATATCAGCTTTCATTCTAACAGCTCATCAATTAAAAAGTTCATCATGACAGGAACAGACTATCCTTGTAAGCATCAAAACTGCCTAAAAGATCAAATATGATTACATTTACGAATAGATGTATTTCGTAATCTGTTACCTAGACTGAAAGCCTCATTGAGGTAACGAGAACATCAAATATAACTAATGAGTTATAATACTACAATACAACAACCTTGACTGTAACATAGAGTGCATGTGAACAGCTTTCTCAGTTGAGTATAGCAGTAATTACATATGGAAAATCAAAGATACAGACAAGAAAATACTCACCTGAAGATAGAAAAATTCATCAAATATAAGCCGTTTGCGAGCTAAATCAGCTTCCTCAAAATTCTTTGGCTGGTGAATCCCAACATATGCCTGCAACATAAACAAAAAGATTAGTTGTTTTTCCATAAAACTAAAATTTATTGGTGACTAAATATTGTATGCTTACATTGTGTAGGCATGGCAGACCAAATTCTTGAGTGATATTTCTTGGAATAGGATCAAAATTAACTGGAAACATCTTCAAGGCTCTATTATGAAAAAGGTAGTATGAGATGCGTTACGACAATTGACCAAGAACCTCCATGCTACTTTTAGTTATCACACTTCCAACTTTATAATATTCATTTACTAAATGAACTAACTGATTTGTGATATTAGGAGAGATTTATACATAGGTAAAAGTCAACAGACATAATATTAAAAAGAACATCTCGTGCTAGAGAACTGCATCAACAAAAAGACTAAATACATCACATAAGCTAGATATGTAAAATTATCAAGACCAAATAAATGAAATAATAGTCATGAACAATACATAAGTATGGACAATGATTTGTCAAATCTCTTTCAAAGATTGGCATTCCATCTCTAAGTTATATTTGCTCCATTTCCACTCAAGTGATTAGAAAGTTGATAACAAAAATCATTTCAATAAATTGGGCAGCAAAAGGAAGCACACTAGCTACTTCAGCCCATGACTGAATGATTTTGGACTTTGGAGATGATAACATAAAAGACTCTCTCTACGTGAAATTTAGAGGCAAGCAGACCTTGATATGACATCCCTTAAAATGCCTGCCCGCAGTGCTCCTTTGGATGGATGTATAGGATACAGCTTTCCTTCTGCGCAGATAGATGAATCCTCTTCATCTTGAAGGGTGTCGATATGGTATTCCCTCATTTCGTAATGATCTTCAGCACTCATAGTCCTAACCTTTAAAAGGACATATATAGAAATCATTACAAGTTCTACACAGATCAACTCATAACTGTCAGATATAAACCAGGTTTTCGTAACTATCTATCACTAGAATGTAGAGAACCAGATTATACAACCAAAATTAAGACTTGGCATTCGAACAAGGGTAGTCTTAAACTTAGCCAGAGGATACGGAACTCTTTCAATCTAGAAAGTGACGCGTGAAAGATATCGATTGTTTCACATTCTGATCCTGAACTGCATGTGCATACTTTTAAAGTATCTCTTACACTTGACGACGTGAATCGTATAAGAAGATAATTTAACTATACTAGCATGATATATTCGCTCAAAATTTGAAACCCAGAAGTGTGTGAAGGTATCTTTAATATTAAATAAGTGTACACAGATCCAGATTCTAGAAACTGGAAGTTCACCAACACCTATAAATTTTTGGTTATATTATTATTTTAAAATAAGATAAATACAAAGCCTATTTTCACTATCCCCACTGGCCACTGTTAGTACCTAGACCTAAGGAATAAGGATATATGCAAAAACTAAATGTTGTAGCGAGATGCTGAAAGTGTAAAATAACAGCAGTATAACAATAGAGTGTAGGCAAGTACTGTTAATATAATTTGAAAAATCCAACCACCAACAGCTACCAAGACTATATGCCAGTGACCATATTGTTCGTTTAAAACTATGAGAAGCATCAGGCCTACTAATTGCATATCATAGTATATCAATTATTTTCGTTGTCCTCAAGATCACTCTCAAGTAATCAAGACGATGAGGAGAGAATCACTTGTAAGCTAACCTTACCACTCACACATACGACATCTCCCTCGTTGTACTTCCCCTGTATACTTTGGAGAAATGGCTTAAACGTGAAACGAGTGCCTCGGAAAAATTGCTTCAAATGTAAGTATATAGTTTTCTTCTTCCTGTTGTCAACATTGCCAACGATATAAGGTGAATTTGGTTCTTCTTTTGAAATCTGACAAGCCACAACAACTTCAAGAAAAGAAAAAGAATAACCAGCCCTGATTCCCCTGCGTGATATACATATTGGTGTCATCCCGCCGATATATATTATAATTGAGGACAGATCTCCCAAATGTGCAATGAGGAGGATGGTCCTTCGATGTTTCTTCTTTTTTCAATTAAGGGGTAACTTTTAGATAACACATTTATATATCTTTTTACTCTTTAACTCACACAAATCATCAAAAAGAGTCTGAAAATTATACTTCTAACTGGTGGCAATAATTATACAACAGCTGGATAATTGCATGCTTCTCCACTATTGACAAGTGCACGAAGATCTGATTGTCATAGTCAAAACAAAATGTTAAGGTAATAAAATATAAACAAGCATGTGTTTGCAAGGCTATTACATAATATGTACTTGAGCCATTATAAAAGCAAGTGCAAAAATCTAATAACACCAAAACAGGTACAAAATGAAGCCAAATGATAGATAATCGATTACAATCTAAAAGGCTTAGCATTGACCTTGAGGATAATATTTCCCCTACAAATATCATGTATTGTCCATCGCATATTCCAACATGAGCATTTTGCATATCAGCATAAGTCCGAGGAAAATGGTGCAATAATTTCCGTAACTGCATGTGCACAACATTGCTCATAAACTCTTGACGTAGATGGAAAAAATTGTACATGTTCCTTATTGATCGATAGAAACATAACGTGTGAAAGCCACAGTTTTCTAGCTGTTGATACTGTTTCTTACTCAGTCTCGGTATGCAGTTGATGCTTGTATCAAGAACTGGCCCTGTGGATGTAGCAGATTGTTGGGCCTCAACTCCACTTTCAGTATTTAAAGATTCATCTGCTGTGAACTGAGATTCTAATTTAGATCCTTCCTCCATATCTAATGCAGGAGAGCTTCTTGAAGGTAAATCAGATTCAACTTGATTGAGAATGGAAGAACTACCCTTTGCAAGTTTTGGATATAATGATCCCAATGATTCGTACAACCCGTCCTCATTATCCCAGTTTGTAGCAGCATCTCTTGCAATCAATTCTTGACACAAATGTTCAACTAAAAGTGCATCCTCCCAAGAGCTGTATGTCTCACCATCATACAAGTTTACAGGTGGGGAATCTCCCAATGTTATGGATGGGAACCGTTTACATGCCAAGGAAATGTCCGAATCCTCATTCTCTTTTGTCGAACTGTTGAAAGATTCCTGTTTAGCTTTTTCATGGTCGATGAAATCATCTAGACCATCATAACCCAACCAGGCAGACACCTAAAGGAAGTAATAAGTTCATTATTGGGTACAATAAGTTCATTAGACCAAATTCAAGAGAGCCAATTGACACTATTCAATTATAAATATTACGATATCTACTTAACTAGACATGAAATCCCAACCCATATTCATGTTTGCCCTATTTAGTTAGTGAGAAGCAATATCCATTCATGTTCCAATCGCCTATGAGGATCCTCAATTGTCACTTGAAATACATTCACCTCCCTAGAACTTTAACCATGTTCCTTAATTAACAGTTTAACACGAACACAACTGAAATTAGGACCAAAAACGAAAGAAAAAACGAAAATAAAAGTAATAGAAATAGCAATATACATGATCACAAAGCCATGATGTTATAAGACAGATGATCAAATCAAGAAATTTGAAATGTTCAGAGCCAGTGTAATTCCAACAGCGACAAGGTCTTTATAATTATGTGAACCAAATAAGTCATAACTTTAAAAAGATTCCTTTCTCAAATATATACACCTTATTGAGCAACTTAGAGCGCCCCAAGATATCTGTCTTTCTACACGAATGCACCTCCATCACATGCTTTTCTGCACATTTATGTTTCAACCGGAAACACACATTTGATATATTTGAGAATAGCAAATGGCTAAACCTGTATCAAATGAGCAAATTTAGTTACTTTTAAGAATTTATAATGCCCCATATTGCCATCAAAATCTCTTAAAACATAAAAATATAGCATGCAAAATACCTCATGTTTCTAACCAAAACATTCTTGCATCCTCTTTCAGCATTAAATGTCGTTGCACTTCCAATGCATTTTCTGCTGAAATACTGGAAGGATGCAAGCTCCTTAGAAAATTCACCCTCATAAATAAAAGCAAACAGAGTATACAAGAATTCCAGAGATCACGGACTCATAGTTATTTTCATGCTTACAATACTTCGGGACTGCAAAGCTGCAGCTGTCAGCACCATGTTTGCTACATCAATGCTTGCTATCGGGAATCTGCAGTTCATATATTAAAACAGATAACTTACACCAAACCGAGTGATATCTATATAATTATACTTCAATATGTCAACTATAACATTACAGGCACTAAAACCTGAAAAGAAATGGCATCTTGAACCATCATAAATGGAACTCAATTTAAGAAATAAAGATATAAACCAAGCTTGATATATGTCATTCAAAAAGTATTGAAAACTTCATGAAGTAAAGTTGCAGAAACAATGTTCAATAAGAGGCATCGGAATATAATTAGATCACAATTACAAAATTCTAAAGTTTTCCCTAAACCAGGAAATATAATAAACCAGAGTGCATCCACAAAATGCAACATCTGATTGGCCTTCAACTATGACAAATAATCTACGATGGATAAAAATTCTCTAACAGGGAAGTTTGTATACAACCATGGATTATAAGAACACGGTCACTCTTTCAACAACTAACAATCTACATGAAATTAGCTAACAGTTCAAATTTCTTGTTTCTCCTTCAAGATTCTTACAGTATATATATTTTTTGTATACCATAATTAAACATAAAACAGTGAGGAATCATAAAAAATTCAAGCTTCCAGATTCCAAAGCTCCCAATCCAATCCAAAATTCATTTACTATTAAGCAGAAATTATTAGTGCACCAACAACAAAAATGCTCAAATCTTAGACCAGCCAATATCTATTTGTCAACTTATATACACTTTACTGATGTGGGTGTGCAATTCATGTAACACAACTCAATCATTTTAAATAAAATCTAGCTTAAACCCATAAAAATTCTGCTTTATTTATATATTTCAAAACAAGAATCAGACAATTCATCAGCTTATACAAAGTTGTAGGCTTTCTGCTCCAAAAGGTGTAGAACTACTTCTGAGACCTAAAGAAAGCAACCCAAATAAGTGGTATGAACAAGCATACAACTTTATATGAATATACATAAAACAGTGATGAATCAAAAAAACTTAAGCTTCCAAATTCCAAAGCTCCCAATTCAATCCAAAATTCTTCTACTATTAATCAAAACACCAATCAGAAATTCTTGGTTGTGCCACAACAAAATGCATAATATGCATAATTATTTGTCAACTTCTACACTTTAGTGCATGTGGATATGCAAGTCCTGTAACACAACTAAGTGGTATGTACATAAATATACATAAACCAGTGAGGAATAAAAAAAATCAAAGATCCAGATTCCAAAACTCCCAAGTTTAATATAAAAAAAAGGCCTCTACTATGTACTATCAATCCAAACAGCAATCAGTAATTGTTGGTTGTGCCCACAACAAAAAATGATCAAATAGTCAATTCCATTGGTGGATAACTATTTCTCAACAAAATGCTCAAAAATGCACCAGTAACACAACTCAATAAATTTTCAATAAAATATAGCTTAAACCCATAAAAATTTATTCTTTACTTATATATTCCAAAGCAAAGCCGATTGCCTCATCAGATCTAGTGGATATCAATCCAAGCTTTCACAAAGGAGGTTTCTTGCTCTAAGAATATTCTTTACTTTCTTTGTAGCACTTACAACTGTGTTTAGTTAGTAATTATGTAATCATCCTCTTCATCGCTAATTTACAAAAAAAAACAATTATATATATATATATATATATATATATATATATATATATATATATATATTCCAAAAGCAAAGAATCAAACAATTCATCAGCTTATATAAAGTTGTGAACTACTTCTGAAGCCTAAAGAAAACAGCCCAACTACTCAACTAGTGTTATGCATATAAATTTTGATTGTGCCCACAACAAAAAATGCTCAAATGTCATAAATTTCCAATAAACCATAATTATTTATCAACTTCTACACTATAGTGTATTATAAATGTAACACAACTCAATAAATTTTCACAAAAATCTAGCTCAAACCCATAAAAAATTATTCTTTACTTATATATTCCAAAACAAGAATCAAACAATTCATTATTTTATATAAAGTTGTGAACTTTTTGTATCAAAAAAGTGTAGAACTACTTCTGAAGCCTAAAGAAATCAACCCAAATATGGGAAAAAACTTACCAAAAGAGGGATGAGTGAGCACTGAGCATGAGAATGCTTGTTAAATTTCAGATAAGTGATATTTTCAGAACATATGTGATTAAAAGTTGGGTAGGAGCTGCTAAAGCGAAGCGGTTGTTCGTGATTTGAAGTTCGACTTGGTTTAAATGAAGCCGAGGCTTGTTAGATGGAGAAGCCTGCCTCTGTGAGTTCGTTACTATATTAATACATCTTTATGATTTCAAGTTATTATTATTATTTTTTGATTATTTAATTATGATTTGGTTATGATTTCAACTTCTACTATAAATTGATGATTTTGCTTTTCAAGTTAAATAATTTTATTAATTGATTAATTAAATTAAATTTTGCCAATTGAATTTGGATTGTAAAAGAAGTGAGCTAGTCGTACCTCGACTCGGTTAAATACAAGCTCGTCATGCTTTAGATTCTATTTTGCCCATTTAGTATCTGAACATAATAAAAAAAAATTCAACTCAAACTCAACTCGATGCTAGACTTAATAGAGTGATCAAGAAGGTAAAGTTACATATTTTTACAATAAGGTTACATATTTTGACACCTCCATAAACCCTACTAAACCCCTACAAATCTACCCATTACTAGAACATTACCCACCCTACAAGTTTCCTAGAACCTTCTACTAGTGACTTGCCCCCCTCTTGCTATATTAATACACCAACCCACCCTAGCCAGTAGCCACCACTACTTCTTCACAATGGCAAAACGCTTAATACCATCCCTTAACAGAGTCCTTATTGAGAAGGTTATCCCACCTTCCAAAACCTCTGCTGGTATTCTCCTCCCTGAGAAAACCAACAAGGTATTTTTTCTACTTCAAGAAACTCATTTAAATGTTCATTTTTACTGTTTTGTTGATTGGTTTAGTGTCAGTTTATGCTCAATCCATTTTAAAATGGTTGTCTGGTTTTTTTATGGTTGACTTTCTAAATTTTGTACTTAAATATTTGCTATATTAATCAATATCAACATGCCCGAATATCTCTGAAGAGCTCCCCTTATCCATAAGGGGGTCCGATAATATGCAACCTTATGTGTGGTGATAACAAGTAGGTTGTTTCCGGATAGATCCAAAAGGTCTGTTCTAATATTCATTTGGTGAAAAATATATAAAATATAATATATGTTTGATAATTTTGATTTTTATCTTAGTTATATGTGTCCATTAAAGCTGTAAAGTTTGTTAATTTTGACTATTAGAAATGAAACTAGACTATTATTTAGGGTGGTGGTGTTAGCTTTTATGAATTCTTCACGTATTAAGAATTTTCATAAAGTTTGTTAATTTTTGCTATTGAAAATCAAGCTAGACTATATTTTGGTGGCATTAGTTTTTATGGATTCTTGATTTATTATTGACTTTGATAAAGTTTGTTAAATTTGACCATTAAAAATCAAGGTAGACTACATTTTTAAGATGGTGGTATTAGTTTTTATGGATTCTTGATGCATTATTGACTTTGTGAAAGTTTGTTAATTTTGACCATTGAAACTTGAAAGTCAAGCTAGACTAAATTTTGGCCTGCTGGTACTAGTTATTATGGATGTTTGATGTATTCACTTTGCGTAAAGTTTGTTGATTTCGACAATATGAAATCAACCTAGAGTGTACTCTTGGGATGTTGGTTGTAGTTTGTATTGATTTCGACAATATGAAATCAACCTAGAGTGTACTCTTGATTATTGTTAAGATTGATGAATTCGGATGTTATTGCAGTTGAACTCAGGCAAAGTGATTGCAGTTGGTCCAGGGGTACCAGATAAGTCGGGTAATTTGATTCCAACAGCTGTGAAGGAAGGAGACACTGTTCTGTTGCCGGAATACGGTGGCACCCAGATCAAATTGGAAGATAAAGAGTAAGTTTTAAGTCTAAGACTCAATCTAACTACATACTCCTTTCATCTCTAAAATTTCATCCAGTTTTGAATTATGATGAATTGTCCTTTTCAATTTCGAACTCAAATGTATGTTTTAGTGTTTTATTTTTATTTTTTTGTGAAAAATGTATCAAATGACAGTTTGGTCAACCAACTTTACTATTACAATGATAATTTTGATTGATATCAAAGTTGTATGTGTCAATTAAGAGTTTAAGATTGCGAACTTCGTTGATTTTGACCATTGAAAAATATATCGATCATCTTTGTCTTTGTGGTACATAGATTTTAATGCATTTGGTTTCTTCTTTGTGCTGCAGGTATCATCTGTTCAGGGATGAGGATATTTTGGGGACTCTTCATGAAAATTGATTTGAACAATTGAGACTAGTTTTGGAGTATTTGAGCATGGGAACTCATGAGTTTCTCAAGTTGTGTTTTCTAATGTCACTTGTTATTGGTATTAGCAATTGTTGATGACTTTTGTTATATTGACAATTTGATCAGATGAATAATGGTATGTCAAGCTTCCACACTTAGCGATGTCCCTTTGTTCTCTTTTCATGAAATTTATTTTACTCTAAATTTCAGAGTTTTAGTAGCTAAATCACATACATCATTTAGTTCATGAAGGCAACAGGCATTGCCAAGATTTCAATGGTAGATTACACAAATTTCTACTAATTTTCATCACTAGCTAGGGATAGCCTGCTAATCTGCATTATTCCATTACATACAATTGTGCAGCAATGCCAACATAATGTGCAACTAATCCCACCCTCCCATTTTCTTAACTTATCCGTCACCGTAGTGCCGAAGACCCGCATAGTAAAGAATACCTCGAATAGGTTCCTTAGACTATCCGCACGTGTCAAATTTGACATCTCTCTTCCGGGGCCACATCAGCTTAGCATCCCCAAATAACACCCACTTTTACCAACAACCACAAGAAGGCCATTCAGGTGTCACCATTTCTCTCCTCTTCCACATCACTCCAACATATAACTTCCATCATATTTTTCATTTCTCTTTATTTATTTCATATATAATTATTAAATTTAATAATACAATAAATAATATTATAATTTTTAAAAATATATTTTAATAATTTTAATATTTTAATTATTTTTAAAATATTTTAATAATTTTTTAATATTTTTTTATTTCATATATATTTTAAAAAGTATATTTTAATAGTATATATTTTTTTGAATTTCAAAATCCCATAATATTTTAATACAATAAATAATATTAATTTTTTTAAAATAACACACAATATTATTCATCACCGAACTCAGTACATACATAATAAGCAAACATACATAAATTATTGAAAACATACAAAAACACACAATAAAATATAGTTTTGTCACGATCTAATAAGCTGAAATCAAAAAGAGAAAATTGATTAAGTTAAGAATAAAAAGGTGTAAAACCGATTTTTTTTGTCCAAATGACACAAACCTAAAGCTCTATTTATGTGAGCTCTAAAAATAAAAAAAGAGTGGTAATTTTTTTTTGCTTAATTATCAGGCAAAAACAATTTGTGGTCGAGGAAAAACAACTTAGTCTAACACACGTGTCAAGGCTGAAGCTACCAACAGCAACTTACTGACGTGGCGCCACCGGGCGATCCATTTTTTTTTTTTGTTTTTTTTATTTTGTAGATCCAATCGAGGTGTTAAACTGGGACACCCGGGATCCAAATTTTGATCCCTGTCCCCACCGGTGTCAATTTGACACTCAATTGATCCTCTATCAAGGCTGAACGAGTCCCTCTCGACTTAATCGATCCCCCCGCAATAACCTGAAGCAGTGAGGGATAATATGGATAACATGTAGACCATTTTCTGCCCATCATAACAACGGTAAGCCTTTTTATTATATTTATTAATAAATATTATTTTTTACAATGATATGAAAACTAATTAATAAGGTAAAATATGTGTCAAGTTTCAATTTTCGAGATTCATCGAAAAGCTTTTTTTGCTAAAATAAATCTCTCTCCGACTTTCTTTATATTTCTCTCCATGAAGTGTTTTAGTCGACGCACATAAATTAAGTACATTGAAAATATAAAATGATAATTAATTAAAATTATATCATTGATTGATTGATAATTTAAGTATAAAAAGTAATCAAAAAGTGAATTTGAATGTAGAAGCATATTTATTATATATAAAGCAAACGATAAGTGATTGAAAATAAATAATAAATAAGCTAAACGACAATTAAAAAAATAGACTCCGAGTAATTTTTTTTTAAAAGGGGACCCTTTTAAATGGGCCCCATGCTTAATACCGTGGCACAGATTAAAGCCGGGCCTGGCCATTTTCCAATTGGATCTAATATGGAGTGCAAAGATTATTTAATACCATCAGATAAGATCCATAGACGTAATAGATGTGTTTTCGACGAATTAATCATGATGCTGGAGGATGATTTGATGAATCAAGGAGTTTGTTGCAAGTGCCAACTCCAATTGTACGTAAGACGCCAACCAAAGATGAAGATATGGGCTTCTTTGAATATCATCGCTAAGAAGAAAAACACCCAACAAAGATGACATCTTGTGCATGTTACGCTACCATCCTGGGATCCGGATTTTGCAATCGCTTTAGCAAATGCCACTGTTAGTTAAAAACTATTATCATTTCCAGAAAGATACAAGACAAATAATGTACTGGAAAACGTATGATAATGAAAGGAGTACTTAATGAATCCATCATTTCAGGATGAAGATGTATACCTCCATCATTCCTGTATGAACAACTGATACCATCAGAGGTTGGATTGCGACAGTAGGCGGAAGCGCCCATCAATAACTTCGGTTCTCGCTTCGACGGCTCTTGGACACTGCAACCAAATACCATGTTAAAGATTTCAGACACCAGAGCCAAAGAAATAATTCCTTATATTGGTCCATGCATATCCTAGAATCATTTTTCAAGAGAACATGGTGCATCCATATATTTACCATAAACCAATGAACTTCATACTCACCGGGTTGGTTGTAATCATTGCATGGCCGCCCACCTCAAATACTTCCCCGATGTTCCCTCTCGAAGAATGATACGACTGAAAGCAATTCCAACTAATTAGCAATTGCATAAATTTAATAATTTAGATTCTTCCCTGGCAAAGATTAGAAACACGTATAAGCAATATCAATAAAAGTTCGATGACCAGACGACACTAGCCTGTGATAAATGTCTAACTCAGCTATTAAGTCCAAGTACAATAAAAGGAAGCGAGGTTAGCACATTAACGACAGTTTCTGCTACATGTTTATCACCTAACAACAACGATGCAAATGTTAGAATCGATCACTACTAGAAAACGAGCACAGAACAATTAACTTACGCTTTCTCGCTACATGTTTATCACCTAACAACAACGATGCAAATGTTAGAATCGATCACTACTAGAAAAACGAGCAGTTGCAACAGGTTAACAATCAATGGAATACCGTTGACACAGCAACGTATGGGTCGTATTGCCGGCTCAAGCCCCATGTTCTCCCCGCAAAAAGGGAAACATACTTTGCATTATCATTATTATGATAAAACCTAAAGAACAAATGGAAAGACCTTCTTAAACAATGTTTGTCACCGTGAAAGCTAGTCTCAAGGCAAGACGATCAACTTCACGATCCTCTTGTTCCTTTAGCTCTCACAGTAACAGGAGCGTGGCCATCAAGACGCACTCCACGGCCTCCTGTAGCCCCCCGTAGTCTTTAACACACTCTGGGAACTCATTATCTATGGCAATCAACAATTTAGCGCGACCGATTGCCGAAAGAATGAACCCCTGGTTTCAAAGACACCGCTAACTGCCATGAAAAATGAAGTTGCTTACTAAGTCAGTTTCGAGTCAAGTAAGAGTACGTGACACCACCTTTCCCCTTAAAAAAAATTTCTCTAAAATAATTCTATAATAATCACTTTTCTTATTTTAGAGGTTACTTTTTATACTCCCATGTAGCTTTTAACAGCTTTCCTATTATTTACCCAAAACATAAAAATCAAGTATTTCAAGATTTTTAATAATGAAAAAAGTAAAGATAAATAATATAGGGAGCGGCACAAATTTTTTTAGGGGCTCAAGTTATTTTAAGAAAATTAAAAAAACATCATTTTATCCATTTTTAATTTTTTTCAACCCTTATTATAACTTTTAGGGAAAATAATGCACATGTTTTAACTGTTAACAACCAACAAGAATTTGAGATAACTTTTCTATTCCATGCAAGAATATGTACATATGTAGTAAGGCCTGTGAACTAAATCCTACTTAGCATATTACTTGGGGTGTAAGATAAATCATTTTACTATATAAACATGTCAAACAATGATATGCACATTCCTTCCTCCCTTATTATATATGGAGTACTTCCTTCTTTCTAATTTAGTTAGGAGGATTTTTTCAAACAAAAGTCAATCCACTTAATTAATAATTCATCTATATAACTTAATTTGTATCAAAATATTCATACCATTATATATTTCTTACTAAACACTTATATGTTAAAAATTTTGTTCGTGAAAAAAACATTTGAGATAGTATTAAAAACACAAAACGAGCTGAAAGTAGTTCAAATACATAATCCTCCTTCATAATAACTCAATGTACTAGATATCTTTCAAGATGCATGTCCAAATATATACTAATATTATTGATGGAAGGGTCAATTATCCGAAACAGTCTTATGTTTTATCACAAGGATAAGGGTGTCTACAATCCGACCCCCAAAACATGTTATGATTGTGGTGTTACGGATAAAGCATTGATCTTAGTGACATACCTTACAAATTAGCAGGTGAATGCTGCAAAATGCAGTTGAAATGTGAAGAAATTTGCGGGGTGTGTGTGTTTGTGTTATAAGTTTGGACGGTTAGTTTGTTGATGAGTCCAAATAAGCAATGGCCAAGTCAGTCACTCCACGGATGTAATAAAGGATGAGAGAGAGGAGAAAATATAGGATAATGCCATTTAAGCAAAGAATCTTCCTCACGAAAATATACCATATACGCATATTCCAAGTGCAAATTTGGCATAATTAATCATACGTACTTGGACTATTCTCCAACTCAATGTTTGTCACAAACTTACAAAAAAAAATGCGATTAAAGAAAGTGTTGACATACGAAGTACATAAACATACTTTATATATGTATAACAAATTAACTCTAATGGAAAGAAGAATTTTTATTATTTATTTAAAGCGGATATAAAATAAAAATTCAAAAAGATAGAAAATTCTTCATTGCATGTGTTTTATCAAATCAAGAGGATCGATCATTCAAACTATGAGTTTTAAGCGCTTCACACGATTTCCTCGCGAGACCGCCTTACTCTGTCATTTCGACTTCATCTGCATCAGAGCTCGAGCATTGTGCCCGCTTGATCTTCCTGAAACAATTGACTTGATTCGATTCGGGACAGAGCTTTATGTTCGGATACGTTGGTTCCTGCCCCGATAGACTCGGCATTATCCTAACTCGATACGGTCCGGCGCGGGAGCCTTAGCAGCCGTATTCCCGTGTTAGTCAGACTGACTTCTGACTGGATCTCGACTCGACCTCCGGCCCATATTAGACCGATGTACTTACGCAAGTATTCGCAGTCACAGCCTTCAACTATGATTCTTGCGATGTTCCCTGTTTGGGATCAGCAGAATGCTGCCATCGTCATTGCTGGGACTTGGGTAGACGCTACGATTTGTTTTGTAGGATTTTGGTAAATTGAGAGGCTACTGTCTTTTAGCGGATTTGATCAGATGTAACCTCGAGCTCTTGTTGCATTTTTGTCGATAAAGAAACAAGCTTATTTAAAGCAATGTAATGCCATTGCATTTCATACGCCTCTTAGTAACTTGGTTACCGTAGGGGAAATGACTTAGTGAGATTTTCTCACTTCGATTTGATTTAAGCTAAGCACTATATGCTTCTAGCTTTTACTATAAATCTGCCATTTCAAATTGCTGCTTTAGTGAATGACACATGAAAGTCGAAAGATCCCAACCTTGGTTGACGAACTAATCGACGACAAGGACTCCAAGAACGCAGCTTTCGCTCGACTCCAACCATATAGTGGACCTAATATTCAAGTATTTCCAAGTATCCGAATTTGGATTTAATCTAAACCTCGAGGTTTTCAGTGTTCATAAAGATTTGCGAATAATTAGGCCAGAGTTTATTTTATGAATATTCATGTTCCCGAGGAGATTCAGGTATGATTTCTTTTAATGATTTTGCTTGACTCCTGCTACCATTACGCTTCTCATAAGAATAATTCTTTATTTTAGGTGAATCTATTTAGCCGCCTCGAGGTAAGTTTTCCAAATTCCACCCTGTTTCTGCTTAAAAAGATTTAACTCAAAGAATTTTAAGAGGCGCCCTCTATATTTCCGGTATTTTCCGAATATGAACGTTGGATTTATATTTTCAAAAATAAGTGGGGTAATATATGATTTCGGGGCCTCAATACCTACTATCAAGTTGGTTTATTTTCGCTGATCAGCGATTCCTCCAATCAATAATTCTCAAGTTGTAAGCATCTAAACCTGGCTGATTTTTAGAATTAATTCTCCTCCAGAATCGAAAGTGGGCGCTATTTTAATATGTAAGGTTCCTGGTCTTTTCAGGCCAAACACATTTTCAAGTGACCCCGAACCTTGAGCTTTTATTTTGATCCTCATAACTTTGAGTCCCATTTTGAACCCCAAAACTTCGTTCTTAATGAAATTTCTTGCGCCGATTTTAACCCAACAAAAATCGTGATTTAATTCATTATTTTCCGAAACCCTTGCTCGCATTTATGGGATTTCAGATTAAATTTGTGACTCGACCGGCGACCCTAAACGCACGATCACTTTACTAACTCAATTTTAATTAATTTGATAAATTCATCTTAATCATTTTAACTATTATTTAATAAATTTTCACTGTCTACATTAACATAACACAAATTTTCATTCAACAAGATGATCATGTATCCTGGTCCAAGTAGCGGATCTGTTGAAGTTATCTGCTGTATTGCACTATTGGCGTGTTGTACGGATATCCGGCTAAAATAGAAATAACACATAATCGCGAAAACACTATACGAATATCACACATAAATACGCTTTCTGCCTTGTTATCCTCACATGATATTCCACCATCCTAATTTGCTATTGTTTCATATCTAACATGAAGTTATGCAACAACTCTAACAAAACTCGATTAGTCATCAAGTAAAATGGTGGTGTCCATGGTGCTCAAGATGAAATTTCCCCCATCTCACTAGGGGGGGCATCGAAAATAAAATGGTACTTTTCATGATCAAGTTTGGAATACCAATCTTTTTTGGGTGCAAACCGGACGTTAGTTTTGAGGGGCCCAATGAAAAAATGGTCCGGGCTTAATCGAGTAGCCAACATCTGTTATTACCCAAAATTAGAGCCCATCTAAACAGAGGGACTATTATTTACCAAAATCTGTTCAAAAAAATAAATTCAATATATAGTTAAAAAATTATTTATTGTGACAACTCACAATTTTGTTTCAAAAATCAATAACAACAATATGGGGGTTGGATTGTACATTGCAAACTTCTAGTGATATTTCTTTCAAAAACCCATTATCAGTTATAGCCTCAATACCCTCCTCAATATCCCTCGAATTGAACTCGAACCGAACTTTTTTGCTTAATCTAACTTTCGCCTCTTCATGCGCTAAATTCTATTATTATGACTCTAATAGTTAATTAAGATGTTCAGTTTATTTTATCGACTAAATATTAACCTTAGTGATGATGTAAGCCCTTGAACAAACTATTATTTATGTTCCTAATCCTCCTTATTGAGATGTATCTATCAAAAAATAAAAAATCATGAAGTCATAGTTAATATGGCTAATTATATGAATACAAATATTACTTATTAATTAGCTCTACCATTACCAAAAACTAATTCAAATATACCTCATACATTTCCAACAACGTAAGATATTTGATACACAAATGCACAATAACCCAAGGTGCAAAGTTTGCCAACATTTTCATATGCACTGCACCCATTTTTTTCCCAATCAAAATATCTCAATCACCAACAAAAAACTCGAAATCGTCTGCACACCCCACGTGAAGCCTCATTATTGGTCCCACCTCAAAATCACCAAAAAACACAATTATTACCACTCTTTCATATTACATCCTTAAGTCAAAATCCAAAAAAGTCAACAAATTCACCGTTGACCAAAGTCAACCCTCACTGAAAAATGGCTTCTCCTCCCATAATCAAGCTTCCATATTCAATTTCATACAAATCTTTAACATTTTCCCCTTTTTTTCATTACCCAAAACAACCTTGTACAGTGTCTTGGTCTTGTTTTTCTGTTTCTTGTTGTCATTCAACTAAAAAAATCAAGAAAAATGTATCAGAACAAATTGGGGTGAAAAAGGATGAATCTTTATTGTTTTTGGATAAAGGGTATTCATCATTTGATGATTTAGGCAAACCCCAGAAAAGAAAAGGACTGAATTTGAGTTTGAAGTTGTTATTGGGAAAGAGGGCTTTTTGGAGGAAGATTTTGTCAAAGAAAGTGAGAAGTATACTTTTGCTCAATGTTATTACAATTGTATATGGTAAGATTGAGTGTATTGTTTATGTTTTGAGTTTTGTTTTCTTGATTGGTGAGTGTTTTATGTGTAATAGTTAAAGTCTTGAACTTGAGCAGTAGTTTAGATAGTGGAATATAATGGATAATGTCTCCGGGACATAATGGAATATATCGAAATGGCTCATTACTCTACCTACGATTATCGTGAAGTAGCATATAGTGTTTGCAAGCCACTCTTGGGTCAATTTGGAACCAACCTCCTTTTTATGACAGGGGTAAGGCTTCATGCTATCTGCCCCTACCGCGCTTAGGCGGAAGACTCTTTAAAGTCATTGGGGCATGTTAATATTCATGTTGAGTAGTTTAGATTTTGGATATTGTGTTTCAAATGGATTGTCATAGTTCTAAGTCTTAGAAAGTAAAAACAACTAATGGATGAATGAGATGGAAATGATTTCATGAGGATTTGAATTAGTACAATTGTAATGAAGTACTTTTTTTTTGTGCCTTGGTTGATTCTCTGAACCTTTCATTTATTTATATATCCATTAGTGAATATGCTCAATTTTATGTGATCGAGAACGAATTTAGGGCCTGTAACTGATTAAAATTATAGTGTGGTGATTGGTTTTTTGCTTGTTGGATGCAGCTAGTAATATTCCTGTTGTGAAAGAAGTTGAAACAATCATTGACCCCGGGGCATTCACAGTTGTTCGATTTTCCTTGGCTGCAATTACGTTTCTCCCATTTTTATTGCAATCACGGGATGATAATGAGATCCGTAAAGCAGGGATAGAGTTAGGATTCTGGGTTAGCTTAGGTTACATTATGCAGGCACTTGGTCTTCTCACATCTGATGCCGGGCGAGCATCCTTTCTTACCATGTTCACTGTAAGATGTCCATTCAAACTTTTGACCTGTAACGATAATAGTCAAATGAACACCCTGATATATCTGAGGTTAAATTGCTAGGTACTTGTTGTTCCCTTTCTTGACGGTTTGTTGGGATCCATAATTCCTGCTCGTACCTGGTTTGGCGCTTTCATGTCCATTGTTGGGGTTGCATTGCTGGAATCCAGTGGATCACCTCCATGTGTAAGTGTCTTTTCTCATTCATCTATTGTTAATTGCTTAAGAATTGTGAGGATAAGAAAGAGGTATGGCAGAGTTTACCTTGAGCAGGTTGTTTCACAACTCAATAGCTGTTCATGTTTTTTTTTTTTACAAGTTTTATCTTTCTGATTTTAGGTGGGAGATTTGTTGAACTTCTTAAGTGCTGTATTTTTTGGTGTGCACATGCTAAGAACTGAACATATATCAAGAAGGACAGATAAAGAAAGCTTCTTGGCTCTCCTAGGCTATGAGGTTTGTTGCCATCGTATCGCCTATTTTGATTCGCTTTCTTTGTTGAGTACTGGTAATGACATGGTGCTCGTAATAGGTTTGTGTTGTTGCTTTCCTGTCTGCTACATGGTATCTTGTTGGAGGCAACTTTTTTGGCTTCCATGATCTACATGCATCGTCCTGGACGTGGACTACATTTCGGGATTCAGTTGTTAAGTTTCCATGGGTACCTGCACTCTACACTGGCATATTCTCCACTGGTTTATGCTTATATGCAGAGGTAATGTTATATCCTCAAGATATAACTAGGACAATAATTTTAGGCTTTTAGCCCGGGTATATTTTTCTTATTGTTGTGGCCAATCACTATTAATTGTAGTCACAAGAATAGGTAGGAAATATAAGATGCTGGGTTGACAAACGTTTTCTGACTGAAGCAATTGACGAAAGAAACTTTTGTGATTCTTTTTAGTTTCTCAGCTCTCTTTGTTTTGTAATCTACAGCCAACAGTTCTTTGGCAGCCATGATTAGTTATGGCTGATAATACTTTCCTCGATATTGCAAACAAATAGCTTATTACTGCATGCTTATGATTGCAAGCAGATGGATGCCATGCGCAATGTTTCAGCTACGGAAACTGCAATTGTTTATGGAATGGAACCACTTTGGGGAGCTGGATTTGCCTGGTTTCTCCTGGGTGAGAGATGGGGTCCCACTGGATGGATTGGTGCTGGTTTTATACTCGGTAAAACAGCTTCTATACTCTTGCATTTGTTGTAATAAATAAAAATTTGATTATAATAAGCACACGCTCACACGTACACACACATAACACAGAACGTGTCTCGAGGACAATGAAAAAAATACTGCAACAGAAGAGAAGAGACGTGGGCTCCTAAATGTCAAACTTATATGTCTGGTTTAGTGATTATCTTTGTTTCGTGGAAACTGTGAAGGTTTTTGCTACGATAAAATCTGACCTGATACTTCTTTGACAACTTAAAAAAGGCTTTTCTGAGGACTTTATGGACCAACATGTTCTAGATTTAATTGACCTTAGTCATCATTCAAGAACATTGATGGTTTATTGCAACTCGAAGAACAAAAATTGAGTTATCGAACGTGGTCTCACTCGCTTTTATAATAGATCTTCGCAACCAGAATCCATGTTGAAATCTCGATTTTGCTTGTTATGCAGTGGGGAGTCTAACTGTACAGATACACGGAGCAATTTCAACTTCAGCATCAATAGATAACAGCCCAAGTGCTCTAAAAGGCGACGATTTGTTGGTATCAGATAAGCAGGATGTTTTGCGACCCGAACTTCGTTGGCTGCAGGAAGTTGATACAGGTGAGGGCTTGCCCCAGCCAGCCATCATGGGCTGCTCACTTAACATCAATTGGAACTCTTCACACCTCGAATGCAAGAAGATAGGTGTAACGTTGTACATATATAAACATCGCCTTCAGAAATTTTGTAGGCAGCCATGCCATTGTAGGTGCACGGATGCATACTACAGAATACATCTGATAACATTTACCACGGTGAAGCAAAGGGTTTAATATAATCAGCAAATGATTTTTTTCTATACAAATAATAGAATCATATGGAGCTAATTGTCAAAGTTGTCCCAGATGGGCACAGTCATAATAGTGACGAAGCATCGGCTTTTGATTAAGATAATTAGCTGTGATATTTAGCAGCTTTGGTTCACAATAGTAATCTGATTGTTGTAACTTTAGTGCGATAGTAACGCGTTTCAGTTAAGTTGGGCGGGAGTTTGGGGATCACTGACTTCAATTATGTTCTTGTCGAGGGAACAATAAATGAATTTGTCGGTATTGTAGATCAATCTGGCTCGTCATACATTTATTTGAAAATCGTTTTGGCAATTAGCTGGGAATCATATGACTACGTGTACTAACCTGAAGAGATCTTGGCTTATACAGGCCCTGACAAATGGCCCGAATTATTTGGAGTGTTCACTCTTGCCGTCTCTGTCGCCGATCTCGAACTGTGATCTGATTGGAGAAATACGATTTGTCCTGCAACAAACAGCTAAGTTTATCTGATTAAATCCATCTTTATTGAGTTTTTAGTACATGAATCATTATTATTCACTTTTTTATTACTAAAAATAGCCTTGATAATTACAATTGTAATTATTTTGCATTTCTAGCTTTTTGCAATATAATCTGAGTAAAACGTTAAAGCTTAAAAATGTTTGCTTTAACACTCAAATCGATCCATTAAATTTCGTAGAGTCAATTTTGTAAAAATCAAAAATTTAATTATGAGTGGCCTTGCTTTTTCCCTGCATAAAGATATTTAATTGATTTTCAGAATAAAAGCATATTAAAAGATGGTTTGATTATTACTTAGATAAGCGATCGTTAATTAGGTTGGGTATTATTCAAATTTACATTCAGAGATGTTGTAATGTAAAGCTGTTGAACTTGATTATGTAAGTGTTTGTAACTAACGGATAATACTAGGTAAATTCAATTGCATTCATATTTTATAATTCTAATTCCAAATTTAAATAAAGGTTTAAATAGGATTATCATGTGGAGTGTAATTAAAGCATTTTCTACTACTCATTTAAGCAGCTTTTCGAATAACTTAGCACTTTTCTGAAACTGACGTGAGGTGTCGTTCGAGGTGTAAATTCTATAAAACATGCTGGGCGTTGCGTATTTGGTTGGAGGTATGATTAAGTTGATGGTTGGTTGGGAAAGTTGTAATTTAAAAGCCCCATATAGTTTTGTGAAGGATCAATGAAGTTTCTTGAAAATCGAAGAAAAGTGATTAAAGAAGAATAAAAAAGGTGTAAAGCTTGATTTTTTTTTTTGTGTCGGAAATGGCCTTGACGCAGGCTATTTATAGAGAGAATTTCGAAAATAAGAAAAATAGTGGTGTAATTTTTTTTTTTGCTTAATTATTGTCATGAAAAATAATTTAAAAATGAGGGAAAAACAGCATTGTGGCGTCGCGTGTCGCGCCAATTTCATTTGTTTTTAATTTCTTGGAACTTATTTGAGGGTGTTAAATCGGTGCTCAGGACAGTGATCACCACAATTTTATTTGACAGCTGTCTCTGTATGTAGAATGATCACTTTCTCTTGTGTCACAATTGATAAAATCTTCTTGGCATGGCGCTACAGCCAAGATAACTTCTAGAATACTTGTTGGATTTGATTTTATTATTAAATGCTAATGTTGCTTTTTGTCTCAGTAGATCATTTCACAGGTAAGGCGTAATAGTCATTTACATCTGATGCACTACTTACGTATGATAAGATTTGAGGAAGAAGAATGTTTTTATAAGATTACTGTGTGGATCGAGCGCAAAGCTACCGTATGAAGGCTTGAGTGATAGCAGGTGAAATTAGCTTATAAAGTTTTGTCTTCATCAGATGCAACTTCCCATAAAAATGTACAAATTCAGTCACATCTTCACTTAAGTCCTTAGCTTCCATAAAAAATCAGCCAGAACAAAGAATAAAGGTTGACCAGGCCAGAGCTTTGCTCACTTGAGTTTATGATTTGTATTGTTGAATTGATGAATGTAATCGTTTGATATGTAATTAAAAATTTAAAGAATAAAGTTGAACTACTTAGCTTTGAAGGGTAAGGAATTTTTAACTATACGTTATAATACTTGAAAATGCATTTTTTTATTTTCTGTTATTCATATATATGAAAAAAAATGTCAGATTGATATATTATACTTGATACTAAACTTATTTTTTGGCTTAATGTTATCGAGTTATTCATATATATGAAAAAATGTCAAATTTACTTAAGTATATTGCATGTTATAATCTTTCCATCATATGTCTACATTAATATCAATTATGTACATTCTTCTTTTTCTGATTTTTATGTTTTCTGTTTATACATGATCATCGGCCTTACTTTTCTTATACATTTAATATGTAAGTAACATGATACCATTCGTATACCCATATGTAGCTTAACATGTTTTTGCATTTTGTTTTTTTAATTGCCTTTAAAAACTTTGTGTTTTGATTAGTCCATATTCCTTACGATTGGTCTATCTACTATTATATAGATTTGCATATGGAGTAGTAAACATGTATTTATCCTTGAGCTTTTGAATGTTATCATTAAGGATATATAGATGTATATTTATGACATTATGTGATGGATAAAAGGAAGGCAATTAAAAAGAGCGTTACGGACGCTACTATGCAGGTTCGTATAACTTAATGAATTCAATAACTTCCTTAAGTATCTACTTTACCTTGAAGAACCACTTGATGTCATTTCCAAATATACTGATTCTCTTTAAACTAAACTCCACCGTGCAACTCCATTTGTTGAAAAAATAAAACAACAAATGGATATTTGAACAATATCTTAAACGGCATAAAGAGACAAATAAATAAAGGCATGACAGCGGCGATGCAGAATGGATGCATCGCTATCCTAGTATCTCTCACAAAAAGCACATGCGAAACATCATTGATAACCACATTCGCGTCTTTTCGAGAGAGAAAAAAGACTTAGAAAAACTAATGCAAATTTGAGATCGGAGACCGCAGTAGATAAAACCTTGATGAAGCGGGGTATTTATTGACACCTATATTAATAAATATATAAATTTAAACTACAAAATATCTCGTAATGCAGCGTATTAATATTGAAAATAATGTGAGGAGTATGCAGGCGAGATGATTTCAAACATTGAATATGGTAGAAGCGTTAAATCTTAAGAAAATCATGATATCAATGAGATGATGAGAAATATAAACATTTGGAAAGCGATCGATGGAAGAGGTACATTACAAGTGATATATTACTTAATATATACGTGATCTTAAATATGAATCTTAAGTGACATTAATATAGAATTATGTCGATGTATATATCTTACTTTCATCTCTTTTTTTCTTTTTTTCTTTTGTATCTATCACGGAGTAATGCGTGGACAACAAAATTGCGATCGCAGAATAATATTGATATGGTGACATTTGGTGAAAATCTACATGCTCACCAAAATACGTACTTTTAAAGCAGTCGAAGCTGACCACTAATACATTAACGTGCACTTCCCAAAACCAAAAAAGCGTGGTAGAAGATAATTAATCCTTAAACTTATGTACTTCATTTCTGGAGCCTTCTCTTACAAAGCGGAGGCGAAAGCAGGATGTAATAATATTGAGGCCCAGTGATGGTAGTTGATATTTCAACCAGTGTCACCATGTAAATATTGTGGAGCCTCTGAAGTCCCCATAGAAGCGGAGCGATTTTGTTGTTCCGGTGGAAGATTCATTTAGGCGAGAAAGCAGAAACTACCTGGTACATAGTCTACCTCATTATAAGTACAGACGCAAAATGTGTGGAGTTCCGGAATATGATAAGAACTTATAACTTTGTTTATTTGAATCTGGGTTTAACCGGAGAAGAGATCATGAGTTTATACGGTCGAGGTGCAAGGACAAAGTGCATCATTTCTTGACGATCACAATACATCAAGATAATTCAAAAGCTCACTGGTATTAAATTCTATTACTATGATCCTGCACATCAAGTTACTAATAGACTATCGGCCAACGCCAATGTTTTAGATAACTAGCCGATACTACCAGAGTATTTTGGTTATAACAATCATATACAATCTTCCTCAGACAAACATCCACTCTTAATAATATAGAAGAATATCATATATAGTGATCGGATACGTCTGACCTCGATCGGAGAGAGTATAAACGGAGGCAACAAATGCGTTCGGGCGAAGATTACATATTATTAATACTGTCCCTCTTTGCCGACTTATGACATCTTCCATATTACAAAGAAATAATAGCTATAAATCTTTGTTTTAGACATCATGGGAATACATCATAAAAATTTGGACTTCCATTGCCAAAATATAACTGTTGACTCAAGCAGCTTCAGGTCCAAAAATTTACAATTATGCGATCTTGGGTGGGTAGTACTTTCGATCCATAATATTGTTCTACATTTTATATATCTGCATATGTGTCCATATACATATATAATATATTTATCCCTCGATAATACTTGAGAATAAAAACAATCGAAATAAGTGTATGGGGTGAGATGACATATTGTTGTTGAAAAAATTACATGACTTGTTCACTAATAAAAATAAAAAAATGAAAGCCAAGATCGAATAAATGTATAATACTTGAATTACGAGAAAACATGCAGCGATATAATTAAATACATTGTATGGCAGAACCACGAGTATTTCTGGCCACCCGTGAAGGAAAATGATGAAATCACTCAGTTGAAGTCGCGAGAAGCCAGGATTGAATCCATTATTAGACACCTGTTAAGGCTCTGAGCAATTACGAGACAAAGAATTTGAGTCAAACTTTGACTCAAAAACCAAAGAAGAGAGAGAGAGGCGGCCGAAATGTAGAGAAGATGAAAATGAAAGTCTCGGGTTTTCATTTCCCAATAACCGCCCCTCTTGGTTTGTCCGGGCTTTCCAAAGCACGACTCGTTTGATAAATAATTAACTTCGTTAGCGAATCCAACTAAGTTATTACTAACTTGAGGTAATGTAACTTAACAGGTTACTAATTAACTTCCTTTCGTTTGCTTGATGTCGATTGAAATAGCAATTTAATTGATTCGGTTTGTCCAATTGTGTTTTTACATTATCAATGTTGAACTCGATTGGGTATCTAGATTGTCGAACAAATTTAACTATACCCAGATTTAATTTATAAGCGGAATATAACTCAACGATAGATTTGTGTAGTAATGGCCAAGGTGGAATAATATAATAATATAATTGACTATTATGATTATTATATAGGTTATATATAGAGATAAAATGTATAATATTATCGTGAGTTGCATTTTAGTAGTATAATTACTATTTATTGAACACTTAATTTGAGTAATCTCGTTTAACTAAAACTAGGAAATGAATTATTCTGACAATTATACATGACAGGCGTAATTATAGAAATCAAAAATACTCACGATTTCCAACAACTCCAGCTTGCCGCTTGGGCGATTACTTTACTGTTCCATTTATCATGGAATACCACAGTATACCGTTAACCACTTAAGAAGTGTGTCATGAAACCGCAGCGCGACTTTAACACTCGAGGCTGAGCGAATGGGAATCTTATGGCGTCGTAAGCGTCACTCCCGGTACTGCATTTGGGGGAGGCACAGCATATATATGAGGATAAGTTAATGCATCACTTCTAATATATCAGCACTTCTGCCCATACTGCGGCGTACTTAAAAGTATGTCGTTATAATCCCAAAGCGGAGCGTTTGACATAGTCAAGCACCTGACTCATATAACATAAGTAGTTATACGCCGGGTCTAAGAATTGTTAATGCTCGGTTCACAAGCAAACATCATAGGATCAGTCACATATCTTCCATGAATTTTTCATGACGGTCAATCAATATAGTTGCATGTGATCGGCCAGCATTACGATCAGAGAGGTGATAATCAGAAATCACTATGTTGGTCATCAAATGCTTGTCGCCCCGGTATCGACATTTGACTAAGGTGAGTGGCTACGCTATCTTGGAGCTTGAGGGTTCTCTTGTCGACATAGGTCGTCCTCACAGAAATTTTTATGGTAGCCCGGGGACTTTATTTTCACTCGGCCGAGGGAAACAAAAGTTATGTGTAAACTAAGACATATAAACACATAGACATAGTGAACAAACAAATTGATATATAAGAAATAGTAATATTCAATTGCTTGTTTATAGCAAAAACAGATATACTCCTTTGAACCCCTAAACGCCATTTCACGTTTGTCACAGGAGCCGATGTTAGCTGCATGTTCATCGTCGCTTTTGCCTAAGATAGTGGCTTAGTGAAGAAATTGGCTTAACATTAGCCTACATTTTTGCTCGTCTACATTAAGCATATCTCCCCAATGGGTGATACTTTCGTTAAATGCTTGGATTTGTGATGTGCTTTCATAGATTCCTTGGCTTGGCGATTGCACGATGTTGTCACGTAACAATTCAGCACAGTCATGATAACTCGACAAACTCAACTTCGATCCGCAATTTTAATCAAACTGGCTTTTGCTTTGCGGCGTCCGTCTTTCGCCGATAGCGCGAATTCCGTAGTAGAATCGATTCACGATTTTCTAGTTGGAACTTCTCCAGATACTACTCCACCGTTGAGACAAAATACGTACCCGGTAAGGAGCGGTAATCATCTTTGCTCCGGTTTAGGCGGCATCGGTGTACCGGTGACAAGCGATTCTTCATCTCCCACCCGTATACCAAGAGGCCATCTTTGATTCAACCTGGGGTGCCGGGGATGCCGCCCATTTCTGATCCGGTGGCTCTACTTTGGGTGAAAAGCGATGTCAGGTTGATAGCCAGCCGAGTCGCATCCTGACTTAGCGTCGAGATTACGTCCAGTATAACTCTTGACATACATGATGGACCACATGGCGTAAAGGTAATGTCTTTTCATCTTTGTTCATCACCGTGACTAGTGGTGGGACAACATGGCTTGTTGAGTTGAGCAATGCAAACAATACCATTAGGGAATGACCTTTCTTTAAGGTCATTCATATTGAACCTTTGCATCCACCTTATTTATCACAGAGGTGTCTTTTCAAGAATCGATTAGCCGGTTGGCTGGAATCTAGAGTACGTTTCGAAATGTATTAATGCCGCCAGTCTTAGGTGATTAAAACATTTGACCAATCACTTGGCCCAGGTTTAGTATCTACGTTGTACGATATTAATTAGTATGTCGTGAGATGCAGAGACTATAAAGGCTTCATCTCGGCACCATTTCCGCGCTTCTTGTATACACAAATTATTCATTTTGATGAATCAAAATCTTTTGATACATTTCATCAAAATGAAGATTCCCAACTCTGAGGATGCTTCTTGAGACCATAAATGGACCCTGCAGCATGGCTTACAAACCTTTTTAGGTCCTTTGGGACATGTAACTCTGAGGTTGTGCAGTATTCACATCTTCACCAAGGTTTCCATTCGAGAGAAGCTGATCTTTACATCCATTTGCCATATTTCATAGTCATAAAATACGAGGAAATGGCTAAGATTATCTGAATGAATTTAAGCATAGCCCTTTGAGGTGAATGGAGGTTTTAAATCATAGTGGAATTTTCTTGAAACGCTTTAAGCACTAGTCTCGCTTTGAAAACATGTGGGCGTTTCGCCTTTGTCGTATACAACTACTTAAAACATATCCATTTACACTGTTGAGGCGAACACCGTTAAGATAAATCTAAGGTCGAAACCTTGTTTTTAATTTTTATAGAATCCATCTCGGACTTAAATGGATTATCGACCCCGTTCATCAGCGTCTTTTTGCCTTTCTTCGTTGCCTCACCGTAAAGAGGCCAGAACCATCAATCATGAAGAGCCGCATCCTGGCCAGTGCAGTTCACTGACGTCTACGGTAGTCTCACAAAAGGGTTGGCTTCTCCTGATCTCCGGATTCGAGACTTGGATGTATGTCTGAAGGCACTAATTAACGCACATGGTATGTAGTCGTCTCTTCGGTGTATTGGCGATCCGACTTCGTCGTCTTAGATTGAACACGCCCGGCTCACAGCTCTTAGGAACAGGATATTCTTTTCAAAGAAATGCTCCTTTGATGCAGCAAAAAAATCTTATTTTCGTGCTTGGGGCCAGAGGCGTAGCTTGACGGTATCAACCCAGGACAAGCAAGCAAAGTAGCATCATCAGGGGGCTTGGGGCTAGTTTATCTTTTTGCCAATTTCTTGACATAAAAACTGCGACAAAATGAAAATCCAGCAGGGCCTTCCCGAATCACGGTTCATGGGGAGTTTTCTCCGGTGATTTTAATTGGGCAATTTATTTAATGAGTGTTGCTTTGTAGTGCGTATCTCGAAAACTAAGCCGAGATCGAGATAGAGTCATCAAGACTGATCGAACCGTATGAAGCGGATTCGATTCCTCCTTCAGAACACGCCCGTTGTGTTGTGGCGTTCTTTGGAGTGAGTTGTGAAATAATACCCGCTCTGCATGACTGATCTGGTGAACTCTGACTGACTCAGTTTCTAAGCTTTCTATTAAGGCTAAGAAGAATCTTTATGGTCTTATTCGATTGGTTTTATACTTCATTTTGAAATTCCTTGAATTTATTAAAAGGATTAAATGTTTGTGTTTTGAATTGAATACACGTACCCGTATCTACTTGATAGCCAGTATAAACATAATGAAGCCAACTATAATCGACTCTTTGCGGATGTGTTCGTTGAATCGCGTCACGTGGTGTATGATCCCCGATAAATCACTTGCCACTTTCGTTGTATCCGATTGAAGGGTGGTTACGATCCGTTAACCTAGTATACCAAAGATTCGCACTTATCGCTATGTTTCATAATCAAAACCTTCAAATATTCCATGAAGTGAAGTTTCTTGATGTGGTTCGACATATGACCTAATGCAAATCTTATGGGTATGTAGGATTGAAATCGTTAGAAATATCCCTTTTTAAAATTAATGTTATATTGTTCGACAAATGTGTCTAAAATATATAGACCATTTGGAGGAGAGATACGATACCATATATTATTATACCATTCTTGGAGATCCTAAATTCAAATTAAAGGATTGATTGAAAGAAAATAAAAAGCCTTCGTTATTGAAAGCCAAAATGGAAACAAGCTGTTCTACTAATAACGAGCCACGTAGTAAACATTGGTCAAATTTAAAACTAGGCGAAGTGAGCAGAATTCAAACTTAATGAATCTACTACTTCAGAGGCAGCGACATAGCGCCGTTCCACACACTTGAATCCGTTTCTCCTGCTTTGTGGTCTTTTCTTTGCCTCGGTTCTGCGTGTGACAAATATGAGAACGCGCGGCCGATTGTCGAAGTACCGCCGTAGCCGTAGAATTGAAGTTGTAGAAACTTCGATAACATAAATACCTTTAGGTTTGGTGATTATTAAACCCTTTTTTAATCTTGAATTTGGGATTTCCCTCTGAGGCCCGCTCGGTGACCCTTGAGTTTCTGACGATTGGCCAGGATAATGTCAGGGGAATACGCTGCCTTCGCCCGTGGTAAAGGGCGAACTGCTTTGCTAGAGCTGCTTGTCCAGCTGAGAGGGAAGTAGAAACTGCATTAAAAGTACAAAAATTCATTAGCTTCGGCGATAGTAATTTGTTTACATGTATATCCCGGCGTGGGCTTGATCGGCCAGGTGTATGCTGCTATAACATTTGATGCACTTAGACATCTTGGTTGAATCGATCTACGTGGTGATGAAAACTTCTAATTAAATTGTTTAGCCTTCGGTATCGAAAGATATGCACCGTTGGCGGATCGTCACTTGATTGCCGCGATCAGTTCACCGTGCTTGGTTTGCAGTCAATGAAACCTGAGAAAGGTTTCATATTTAAGTAATTACCAGCAGCTCCCTTGACCGACTTTCAAAGGCTTGATAAATGTCGTAATGCGTGATTTTCATCATATAGGACTGAGGAAACTTCGGGTTCCGTCCCTAAGTAACCATAAGACATTTTGCTTTTAGAGCATCCTCCCAATGCAGCTTCATGTCCCTCACAGGCGTCTGGCATCCGTGCGTGTCCCGGAGCCTTTAGGAATTCCTTTATCACAAGACATACTCAATGCTTGTGCGACTTGAAGACAACCTTGATTCACGGGACCGTGTCTCAAAATTTGCACTATATTACACATACGTGAGTTAAAGTAGTTTGAAAGATTTTTTAGGTGTCTTAGGAGTGGCCATTGATTAATGAGAATACATGTGCCAACAGTTTAATGTCTATCATGCTCAAACGCTTACAAAATAAATTGCTTAAAGTAATACCCGATACTCAAAAATCTCTCACAAAATATGTATTAGTATGCAGGAGCCTACTATATTGAAATTTCGCCAATGACTACTGCATTACATTTTGAAAAGCGGCTGTCGCGGTAGGTTAACTAACTTGATTATGTAAACACGACACTAACTCTTGTGTTACTGGCATTACTGATCTTTTGCTGTCATATATCGCGAGTCATGACGTTAGTGGAAATCACTTAGGTTAAGCGATGATTAAACCAACTTATTACTTGGAATGATCGTAGCGGCCAGCGGCCATTAGTGGAAATCACTTGACATGATCCATTGCCATACTCGTCACGATACGATTACACAGCTGCCCGTCGCGATTAATGGGTGATAGTATTGATAAGTTCCTGACTTTAAAATTGGTTTGATACGGGGAATTAACTAAATTTTATGGGTGAGATTCATATTATTTGATTAATTATTTAACGTGTTATACTTAACTTTTTCATATTCAAATATATCTTGAAAAATAAAAATAAATAATACACATTTAGGAAATATAGTATGACCCTAAAATAATAAATAATAGACCTATTGAGAACTTAACTTTATCAGAATCTGATAAAATAAATGATGATATGACCCTCATAGTTGTACATTTATTTGCTAAGCATTAAGGCAATAGCGCGAGGCTTGTGGGTAAAATAAAATAAATAAAATAAAACGACTCAGCAAGTCGTGTACAACAGATAAACGGTTCGCAAACCGTATTTGAAGCCTCTGTGACAAGATTAATGTCGATATATCCCTTTCCGTTCCATTCCTGATGATATATGACCAGAATTAAAACACATAAAGCCCCAGCGTTTTAAATACCATAAATGATAGTGCGAGTTAAATGACTGCATGAATGTCATTAATCGAGTTTAATGCTATTAAGTATGAAATAAACCACGTCGTTAATACATAATGAACATCCAGGTTATCTACGCGATAATAAACGATCAATTATATAATAAAAATGCAATAAACACTATTTATGAGGGTTTTTGATAAAATTTCTCGATCAATTCAAAATTTCAAGCACATGATTAACGATCATATTGAAACTTTTCCATTATTTATTATACAAATAAAATCAATCACATAAATATAAATTTAAATGTGATAAGGAAATTAATTCAAAATTGATTCTCATAATTATATTCATGAAATATATACATATTTATTAAATAAAATTAAACTAAACATATACATATTTTATGTTCAATAGTTATTCTGATAACTATTTCATTTATCTGATAAAATTAGTATAACTGATAACTTTCATATAAATAATAAGATGAAAATAACATGATTTTTATCTACAGGCATATTTCCTATTTTAACTAGAAGATTGTTACCGTGATTATATCCTCGAATAAATATGTTATAAATCAAAAATACTACGATTCACGACCCGTATACCATAGTTCCTCTTAGCACAAAGGCATGATAATTAGTTTTGTAGAGACTTCAAAATAAAGAATATTAATTTAATAAATCATTATATTTGTAGTCTTGATAACTAAATGGACCCATTTTCTTTTTATATTTTTCCAGTTATTTCAACTTCGTGCCAAAAAGCAGTTAAATCCCTTTGCTCTTAATGAAATCAGGTTTGAATGTACACTTGAATATGAAATCGTAGTATTGTTAATCTGGCCCATCATCTTTAATGGAGTCAAAATATAATTTAAATAATTTTAATTGCGTTTACAAATTAAAGATAGCGTCTTTGCCCTCGACCGCTCGAAAGGTAAATGAGTAGCAAAGCCCATCGAGATCGGTATATGAAGAGCATGAAAATTAATAATTTATCATAGCGATAAATGATAATAAATACACAAAAACCTAAATTAGTAATTTTTAAAGCAGTTAGGGTTTTGTAGCAACAAAATTCGATGAAGAAGCAGCGGACGACCGGCTTTCGCCAGTCCTGGGTAAACACAGCTAGGAGCCGCGCGGTAGAATTAAGATCGAGCAGCAGCATCTTTGGAGGAGCCCTTGTAATTAAACTCATTCCTAAAAAAGGTATTCAGTTTTTTCGATTTAATTCAAATGTTTGGAAAAAATCGATTTGAAGGCCTTATACAAATTAAAAAATTCTGACATTTTTATCAGACATTCCACACAATTTTCCTTAACTTGTTTCCATTAAGAGGAATTTTGTAAAAAAAATTTACAAAAATTAATTATCTGAAACATTCCAAAAATCATAAAAATTGTTTGGAGACTGATTAAGCAATCAAAAAATTATGAAATTTTGAGATACTTTTGGTCCTACGAAATCACGAGAAGAAAATTGTGAGGTGGAATTTTTGTTTCCATTTTTTAAATGCCTCGAAATCTGATAAAAATTTAGATTTTAATCAAAACATGTTTTAAAAACCATTTTGATTCATGAAATACAAATCTAAATTCAAATCTAAATTCAAAATTAATAATATGATGAACGAAAATGATATAGAACACATATTTATTAATGAATCAATTTTTTTCAACATATATATTCATAATTGATAATATATAATATGAAAATGAAATATAAAAATATATTTATATAACAAATTACATATAAGTATAATCGAAATTATACAAACTTAAACATGCTTTCGCTGATGCAGCTTGTTGAGAAAAGAAATTCACCATGGCTTTGTTCATAATAAAAAATAAAAAAAAATGCAACTTGGTCGAATAAATGTATAATAGCGAATTACGAAAACTTACTGAATTAATACGTGTATGAATAAGTATTCTGGCTTGACGGAAATGATGAACTTTGATCTCCCAATTCTCAGTTAAATCGCCGGCGCCTCAGTAGAAATGCCTCAGAGTTAGTCCGCACGAAGCGGTTGAATAAAGCTATTGGACTTACTGAAATACTGCGAGCAATTGGGCGAAATTTGAGTGAAACTTTGACTCAAAAATCAGGAAGAAGAGAGAGAGAGAAATGAAGCGAGAAATGTAAGAGAAGATGAAAATGAAAGTCTCAGGGTTTTTCATTTCATCTTTTCACCCACTGCCAGCCCCCTCTTTGGTTTCGGTCGAATAGCTTGGCTTCGTTTGATAAATAAGTAGCTTCGTTAAGCGCGTCAACTAAGTTATTACTAAGGTAGTAACGCTTAACTTAAATTCTGGTAAAACTTCGCCGTTTAACCGTCGATTGAAATAGCAATTTAATTGATTCGGTTTGTCAATTGTGTTTTACGTATGTTAGAACTCTCGATTAGGTAATACGTTGATTTCAATGTTTCACGATTTAAGCTATCTCGATTTAATTCCGTACATGGAATATAACTCAGTGATCATTGTATGTCAGAGCATACAGGCTCGAGATAATAATGCCGTATAATAATATAATTGATTATTATGATTATTATATAGAGTTGTACATGGGATCTAGAAATCACGGCATAACCCGCAATATTATCGTGAGTTCCATTACAGTAATTTACAATTTTATTTGAGCAGCTTGTTTGAAGTAATCTCGTTTAACTAAAACTAGTAAATGAATTGTTACAAGCAAGTATCCGCAGCGGGCATAATTATATAAATCAAAAATACTCACGATTCCCGACCCATTATACCTTAGTTCCTCTTCTTGTACAAGCGACCAAGCAACCAATGCGGTCATTTTGGCAAGAAGACTAAAAATTAGTTTTATAATTTAATAAATCATCTATATTACCTTAGTCTTTGATAACTAAATGGACCCGTGTTTTTCTTTATACATTTTTTCAGTTATTCACTTAGAGTACTTAAAAAGCTTGATTTACTCACTTTGCTCTTAATCCTCCGGTTGAATCTGCAACGAATATGAAGTCATGGTATTGTTAATCTATTATGCATAACTTTGCTGACATACAGTCAAATATAATTTAACATAATTTTAATTGCATTTGCAAATAGGTTTGATCTGATCGAGAGATGGCGTCTTTGCCATGACTCGAAAATTGACGGTAGCAAACTATAGAAGTTTACAGTATATAGAAGGAAATATGAAAGTGAATACGGTAAAGCCGAGGAGAACTTTAGATAGAAACAACACAAGTAGCATTAATATCTATTCAAAACATATATCAACAAATATAGCCTTTATCTTACATTTGAAATGAATTTATAGTAAGTAAATTCGATAGATAGGGTGGCGATTATTGGATTAGAGGATTCTTTCAAATTTACAAGACATACCAAAAACATACTAAAGTAGGATATAATCAGCTGCTTCCACAAAAATAGATGATGTCGATCAAATTATCGGCTTATAATTTGTCATTTTTTTGTGAAAAAAAGTTTCTCTATAAGGTAGTTATATTTCAAAACCCACATAGCTCCATTGGAGTTCATATTTAAATATCTTCGGTAACAAACCATTCTTGCATTATGCATGATTAACTCTTGTCAGAGATGATAGGTAATTGCTTAGTAGTCATGATCGGTAGTGTGGCCGAAAGAATCATCTGAGAACAACGTGAGGAGCAAAATACTTGAGAGTTGAAGAAAATGGTATGAATAGTTACAACATACTCTGAAAAATTAATCATCAGTAGAATAAATCATTATATTTCAATAAACATACAGATACAAATTATTTAATATCAACATTTTTGCACAGGGACAAATTTATGATCTGATGCAACACAAGGTGATTTCGAGACAAATATTTCTTATGTTCTTTAGCGCCGAGGATGCGGAAAAAGGGTTGGAACTCAAAACTGACTATTCTTATGGCGTACTATGATGAAACTTTAAATTTGATAAGGGTAAAAGCCACTTCGAATAACATTCTATAAATTCAAGCGGCAATTTGAATCAAATGGCAAGCGCCCCGGGGTTCATATGCCACGTTTACACTTGACTTAAATTATCTTCACATTACCAATCCCACCGGTATTCAAGTTTACTTCTTATTATTTGCGAAGTCGACATCAAAGAGACAACTTATGATGGCGCTGCGGGCGAGAACACCACAAAACTCTAATCGGCGGGAGGCACAGAAGCGACAACTTTGGATAAGCGAAATCAAGATACGGCGTAAAGTTCTAGATAACTTATTTGTTTTTGAAGCGCTGAATTTTCGTAACTTCATCACTTTTTGGGCTACCCAATCATGTATACATGATACTTAACTTTCAAAAAGCTTTTGAAGTTTAATGCACAGCATATCGGTTTGGCCGTACTAAAAAATATCACATATCAATTGACTCTGATTGTAGACTCGAAGCCGCTGAAACAATTATAAAGAGTGTTGTGCGTGTGTGCACACTCCATGATCAGCATGCGCTTGAGTGGCGGCGTGATTATATACAACACCTAACATTTTGCTTTTTTCCTTTATTTTAAGGCGGCTACATAAATTAATCTTTGGAATTAACTTTGTCAAAGCTTTCACAAAATAATAGCACGTCAGGCTAGGGATAGGATGATAAATTAATAATTAGTTTTTTTAGTTATTTTCATTTTTTTTTGATTCATCAACTCACTTTGCATAAACTCAATAAATTAATATACTCGATTATTTAATAAGCTCCCAAGCAGTCCACACGCTCGAGGGATAGGGTGCTAGTTTTACAATTATGCCACGGTAGAAGCTCGGTAAATTAATAGTTGATTAACTTTAATAAAAACTCTAAGATAATATTTTTTATTAGGTCAGGAAACCAGAGATAGAGGTCTAATCGATCAGCCGGATCCTCTGTCTCGATTTGTGTCACCGATTAAAGGACACGCAGTAAGAATATACAATTTTTAAAATATAACTAACCACACTTTTAAATAGTAATTAAATGTAAAACATAAGAAATTTTTTGAGTCAGGCTTCGGGATAGGATGCTAAATTAATAATTTGTGTTTTTTCTTTCCATTTTCATTTTTTCTAATTATCAAATCTGTAGAAACTGCGATAAATTAATACACGGTTCTTTAATAAGCTCCTTAGCGATCAGGCTACTCGAGGATAGAGATTAACTTTGGTTTGTTTACAATTATCATCTATAGTAGAAGGCTCGGTAAAATTAATAGTCGGTTATTTAATAAGCTCCTTAAGGTCAGGCTTCGAGGGATAGTGTAACGACAGCCAGCGAGTGGGCCCCCACGAGGTTGGGACCGTCGGCTGAATAAGCAGTGGCCGATGGATACTTGATCAAAATGGCTTCGTTTAGCATTGATAATAACAATAATACAACTCACTCGTGGAATTGGAACTAGCAACTCACAATATTGAAAAGTAATAAATATAAATACAACCTTACTCGAACAACAAGTTTACAACTAGAGACAATAATAATTATTAAATGCAACCCTGAACTCAAGAAGAAAATAAAAGTATGACATTGAGGTCTTGAGCCGCATCGCCACTCGCAGTGCCTTTCGGCGATGCATACCGATGTCCAGCAACTGACCTAGTCGTAAAGCCGCCCGTAGGGGAAATAGGGTGTTAGCTAAAAAGGCGAGTGAATCTGAATATCATGAGAAGTTAACCCGCTTGTGCTACAAACAAGGAATAATTCGAGTCTCTTACCTATATAAAGACTATACCTCGAAGAGTTATATTTTATATACTCTTTCGCCGCGATATAAATCTTTCTTGTGAAAACTTCAACTTTAACAGGATGACAACGCCCACGTCGACAACTACTACGCGGTATCACTGTCAGCGAGAGAGATATGCTATTTGTTATCTTTTAGAAGTATAGCTAATTTTCGATATAATATACCAAACTCAAATATTACTGAAACTCGACATTTACTTAGCTTCGACCAATTATCTTTTAGTTTCTTGGGAAAGTCTTACTCACGATTATAATCATCTCTTATGACATCTGAATGTTTATCGCTAAGAACCTCAAATCATTTATTATCTTAATATAGCGAGCAACGTATATCTTAATCAGAACAACTTGTCTGAGTATACTCATCAAATTCTTCATTTAGTCTCTGGAACTTGACCATTTCAGTAATAAATACGTGTGGTTAGATAAAATAACTTATATCTTATTTCGTTTGATTCAAACAAATTATATATAAAAATATCATCGCACGTCATCTATAGAGTTGTGAGCGTCGGTTTACTTAATTTTTACTTCTTTAAATGCTGCCTTCATTCAAAAGTTATCTCGGCCGTTAACCAAGCAACTTTTAATGCTTAAAGGATGTATAGCGATTGTACATTTTGAGGATCCACAAGAAAATGATAATATTAACCGATAATTAACGAAACTTCAATTAGATATAATTTCATCGAGAGCAGCATCTAGTATAATCCCGGCGATATCCATAACCAATAAATGAGTCATAAAAGCAGATCATCTGACGCCATAGAAAATTTAAGCAACGTGTCGAGATATAATACAAAGTCTCGATAAGGCGCGCCATCCTTTAAAATAAAATCCACTTGAGAAGACTGTGTGAGCTATAACTCTAATGAAAATCAAACCATCTATCTCGTATATAAACTATACAACCTACAGCCACCGCATGTCTTTGAATCGTCTACTGCGGGAATGGACCCACGATCGCTAATAAGCAGCTCTTATCTTAGAAGTATAAGGCCAACCCATAACTTATACCGTGGTATAAAACCCACGCGACATGATGCAACAAGGAAATTTGATCCTCATAGGGGCTCATAAAACAACATAACAGTATCTGACTGACATACACTAAGTATAAAGACCCATAGATAATACCATAGAAGTGATGTAAGGAGAGTCATCTGCTCTTCTGCATGAGGCTGACATCCTGCCCGAGGGAAGGAGGAGTCGCTTTAACCTAATCATTATTGACTATGAGGGTCGTATCCTAATACTCGGAGAGTAAGCCTCGAAGTCAGCATGCTCAGCTTGACGCCTCAGCCAGTAACTACTACATTCCCCGAGCAATATCCATGGCAGCGGCTAAAACGTCTGTAATCACAAATCAAAATCGAGAACCGCCCGACAAGGCCACAAAAGAGAAAAATACGAAATATAGCCAAGTCTGAAGGCCGAAATGCCGACAAGGCCCACGAGAGAAAATATAAAAGTACCCGACAAGGCCACCGAACCTGAAAGCATGGGATTGGGGGTTCAGTATTTAACACTGAAACTTGAGTCGCTGATGTGCTTTGAAATATAATCGCAAATAGCTCCACAAACTTTTGAGCCTCTTTGCTTAAACATTATTAACGGATGAACTCAAAATAGCACTCTTATTCGGCCTCGATTTAGCTATCTAAGCTGCCTTTCTTACCGTTTCTAAATCGAGCTTCCGTTTCCGCCTGTCCTTGTCTTATTTAACAGGTGGCTTGCTTATAAGCAGATTTGATATTCTTTCTGATTGACCTCGATTACTCTCGTATATTTAAATACTCACCCCGGCTTCATCCTTGTTTTTACACCTCCCTTTGTAAAGTCTAGGTATCAAAGCAATACCAACTATTTCATTTTCCAAAATATATCTATATAATTACTTTAAATATGTAATATTTCTGTCCTCACAGCCATATTCTAAACCATGTCTTTTCACCAATATAATACGTCATATGTAACGACTTCTGTTGATATAAACCCGCAGTTACCGAAATTACTGGCAGCCTGCCTTTCAGTAAGTCATATTAACATAATCGGTTGGCGTACAAAATAGTATAACAAATTAGTCAATTAGCTTTACCATGAGAACACAAAATTCAAGGTAGTCTGCTTCAGACCACTTTTCTGGCAGTCAGCAGGGAAATATTTTGGTAGGCGTCCTCGGCCGGAATGGTTTGGAAAGAGCCAAACTTTCAGAGCAGGAGGAATGACTCGCGCGGCCAATAGCTGAGCTTTGACTTTGAAACTGAGCACGTAACCACTTGAGACACCAAGAGAACTAAACTGGGCTCACGATGCCAAAATTGTAACGACCCGCCCCAGTGGGGCCCCCGAGATTTGGGACGTCGTCGACTGAATAAGCAGTCGCTTTGACAGTGGATATTAGTAAAGGAAATGACTTACTTGCAGGCCAAATCATATGATAATACTGACTGTTCCTAAAATGAGGGTGGAACTAACCAACACTACAACAAGCTGAAAAGTAACAATATAAATACAAGCATCAAACAACAAGTTTTGGCTTTCAAGAGCATGATAATTGACTAAGAACAAAAACTTAAAGAAAATAAAAGTATATTTATTGAAGTCTGCGAGAGCTTATCAGCGCAACTTTCAGCAGATACATTTGAAGCCGATCATCCTAGGTGAAAATCCATGACAACTTTCTTGGGAAATAGGGAGTCGACTAAAAGGCGAGAGTGAGATATCTGGAAATATCCACGGAGTTAGCCGCCTTATTATACAAGCAAAGAGGACAAATTGAGTCAGCTACGCAATATAAAAGTATATACACCGAGGTTTATATTTTTTATATGCTACTAAAACTGCGATATAAATCCTTTCATGGCTTTCCAAGCTAACAGATAACCCAGCATTAAATACAAATCACAAAAGATATCTTTCTATTTGTTATCTTTAGAAGTATAGCTAATTTCGATATATTATACAACTCAAGCATTACGCATTTCGACATTTCATATTTCAATAATTATCTTTAGTTTGGAAAGAAGTGCTACTCCCGATTATAATCATAAACTTTTCATGGCATTAGAATGTTTATCATAGAACCTCGAATCGTTTATTATCTTTAATACAAAAAATGACAGCGATATATCTGTCGGGCTTAACTTAGAGTGCGAATTATCTCACCAAATTCTTCATTTGGTCTACAGACTTATTCTGCATTGACATCAGCGTAAGTTCGAATGGCAAGCATATCTTTTAACTACGGTTTGATTCGACTACAGCTATATATAAAAATATAATGACAATAAAATATAGGTTGTGAGCGTCGGGTTTTATGTTTTTTATACCTAATGCTTCGTTCAAAAGTTATCACCGACCGTTAACTTGACTTAACTTTAATCTTGAGGATGTATAACGATTAATACTGACTACAAAATTGTGAAAATACGATAATATCAATAATTAGCAGAAACCTAATTCGACATAATTTCATCGAGCAACATCTAGTATAATGTGACTTGTATCACATAACCAATAAAGTAAGGTCACTTAAGCAGTTATACAACACCATAGAAAATTTAAACAACGTAGCCAGAGATATAATACAAAGTCTGATAAGGCACACCGTACTTTGAAATAAAATCACGAGGAGACTCGGCTTAAACGACTATAACTCACAGTCAAATTGAGCCAAATACATCTCGTATACTCGCAGCTATACCCGACCTACAATGTGGCGTATCTTGAATCCGTCTGCAGGGAATGGACCAATCGTATAAACACCGCTCTTATGCCGAGTATAAAGATTGACCGCACTTATAGTAGTATAAAGAGAATTACATGATAATACACAATGAAGTGAAGTCATAAAAGACTCATCTGGCGCTCTTTATCTTAGTAGTATCAAGCAAAGCAAAAAAACCTCAAATATGCATTTCAATGCAAAGTGATCGCTTAAAGAGTCATCACTGGCTCTTATACGAAGTAGTATAAGGCTAATAGGCGTCATGGCTGCTAAAATGAATCACATATATATCATTCACCATTGACATGTATATCGTTCTGGCGTAAATAGATCGTATATTCGTACCTTTGATGACATGTATATCGTTTCTCATAATCGTACCATGATAACATGTATATCATTACCATGATAAATGCAGCGATAGCGTGTTATGATTTAAATGAGGAAATAAACAAGGTAGGACAGGTGAGATAAATCTTCCTTGGTTAGCAATAAAGGAAGCGTCCGCTGTCGATCCAGTGCCTTTCCCGTTAAAGATTATTACTAAATCAAAACACCCAAAATATAATTACTACTCACAACAATTTTAATCTTATTTTTTAATTCCATTCTGACTTTTTCAACCCGTTTTAGTTACAAAATTAATAATTTAAGTATAGATGGCTAATTATGTTTATTGACAATTTCCAACTATCGACTAAATCCCGTAATCGGTCGGCACTTAACGAAATACTAACATTTTCAACCGATTTCGATCAACCCCAATATCCAACTTTTCGACTAATTAAACCCGTTTTACATTGACCTCAATCCCAATGGTTTCACTAACGAAAATGCAATAAACATTTGACATATGTTAGATTCCCGCTGACTTATAAAAAACCATAATTTCCACCTCGAAATAATCACAATAAAAGGTCCAATAACATATTTATACTGCGGCGGCGTTTAGAAAAAGTCAGCAGAAGTCAGCTTTCGAAGTCAACTGCGACTATACGGCCGCTACTTCCCAAAATGGAATTATTGTCATCATATATCATATAATCCTAAGCCTGAATAATAATTATATTCAATAATAATATAAATGAAGTGAGCCGAAAATTTCAAAGTCATTTTAAAAATGTCGAAATTCCAATGAACCATTTCAACTTCCAAGAATAACTAATTTAGAACCCAATAATCAATTTTAAGCAATAAAATTGAGAAATACAAAAATTAAACTAAAAAGTCAACTCGACCCGAACTCCACCAAAATACTCAGCAAAGATCGGACCTTTTGGCATGAATCGAAGAGGATGATAAGGAGGAAACTTCTCAAGAAATTTGAAGTCGAAATCTTGCGAGATGGAGGAGAAATCGATGAAAAGAAAATTTAAGGGAAGGCGTTTACCGTGAGGAAGAAGAAGATTCGATCCTTTCTCTTTTGGGCTTGGTTGGCTTTATGGGTTAATGGGTTGGCCCATTAACTTTATATGGTGGCTTAGATGGATTTTAATTAAATGGAATAGCACCGTTTTAAAAAACTTTATCTCGGCAATGCATTTAGAGCGATTTAACATTTTACGCTCAAGTTATATTCTTAGTACAGTAATATAAATTCTAGTAGATTCTCAATTTTAAAATTCTAAATGCGAAATATCGCCTTCCATAAAGCCTGCCAGGTCGTTTGTATTTTCCTTTATTCAACTTGAAATTTTTAGTTTACCATAGAAATAATCCAGAGCAAGCCCCAAGTATACTATTACGGTAATATTGATGCCGGAGCAGTTATTACGAGATAGGGTCTTACGGTTTTTTACAATTATCATCGAGAGGCGAAGCGCGGTAAATTAAGCGATATTTTTTAAATAACTTTATTAAAGCTCCTAAGCGGTCGGAAACCACGGGGATATGGTCCCTAAATTAATAATTAAATGTTTTTCTTTCCATTTCCATTTTTCTTTTTTAGAAATTATAAAACTCTTTTAGCGGCTTCGATAAATTATGTCGATTATTTAATAAGCTCACTAGCGATCTGACTTCGAGAGATAGGGTGTTTGGTTTTATTTTTACAATTATCAGCTTCATTAGCTTCGATAATTAATACTTCGATGCTTTAATAAAATTTCCTGCTTGATCACGACTCGGGGATAGGGTGTTTGGTTTTTCTTTTTACAATTATCAACTACAGTAAAAGCTCGATAAATTAATAGTCGATTCTTTAATAAACTATCTAATATAATAATATTTTTTGGTCGTGGAGCTTCCGGGGAAAGTCTTAAATTAATAATTCGTGCCTTTTTCATTCACATTTTTCATTTTCAATTTTTTTATTTTAGCCGATTATATTCTGATGAAATAGTAATAAATTCAGCATCGTCTCTTGAGGGGGGGTTCAAGGTTTCTGAAAACTTGCAGTTATCAACTCTGAGTAAAACTTCGATAAATTAGTACTCGATTATTTAATAAAACTCTCTAAGATAATATTTTGAAGGTCGGTCACAGGCTACGAGGGATGCTAAATTAATAATTCACTGAAATTATAAGATAATACATTTTTTTGATAATTAATTTAGTTCAAACGACTCCAACTTTTAATTGAACCACGTTTTATTCCGTTAAAGTGCAATAGGATTTATTGATTACCTAATTATCACAATGGTCATTATTTTCTGACTTATTATCTAGATAAAATACTAAATCCTTTTTTAGGGAATTTCTTGAATTCCTTGTGAAAAATATTTAAACCTATTGTGATTATAGTCTCAACTAATCACGAACCCCTAAACTTGTCGATGTTAACGACGAGGAAATGAAATTGTGAAAATAGCATTTACAAAATTTACTCTGAGTTCCTTATTGTAAGTACGTCACATTTATTCTTCTTGAGGAAATCGGCTAAAAACCAAACCGGAAGATTGTTCTGGGTACTGCTCAGAAGCTAGAACACTCAGGTGGGTAATACTTTATAACTTAGTATTCTCAAAGCCTCACAATATTATTGATGATGATTCAATAATATTCTCTCTAAAAGTTGTTTGGGATGTTAATTTTTGTATTAGAAAACATATAAAAAAAAAAATCAATCACATATATAAACTTGTCGACTTCAAAAATAGAGTAACTTTGAGTCAGCGCCTCAAGTGCATTTTTGCCTTTATCGTCATGACTGCTATCGTGACCTACGATGGAGATTAAATCGGCGACAAACTTATTATAGAAAACCATCATTCATTGACCCCGTCGTGACCGCCCATTTCGTATTTGATGGAGGTCGCGGCATGAGAACTTATGAAATTTCTTGACATGATAATCTCCGCTTGAAGACATTTTCGAGGTCAGGTCTTCAAATACCGTGCACGTAGTAGCCTGCTTTGGGTGTTAAACAAAGATTAAAGTTAGACACAACTTTGATTTCTTTTTGTTATTTACGCCGTAAACATATGCGGATTTCGATCACTTGAATCTTCTCGACTTTAGAACTCCGTCCTCAAATCACAGGCCGGTATAAAATGGTACCTCGATCTATATGCTTGGTCCTAGCATGAAACACGGGATTTTTAGCCCGGACAAATAGCTACGTGTTGGAAATCATTGAGAATTGATTCGGGTGCAGCCATGTCGTTGCGACAATTGTGTATCGGTCGTTTACCGGTTAAGGTTAAATGTGATTATCAAAACTTGAGTGAATTTCAACTTAGTAATTGTATATTTAGGTATTGGGTTCAATGGAAGTAATTTAAAGAAGGGGTTTTGAAGTAGGGTGCTAGATCTTTACTCGTTAATCGTTACATAATAATGTGGTGGTCGATTAATGACCATTATACAACTCTTATTATCGAGCCTAGAAGGTCCTTGTAGCATGCGGTGGCGATTGAGTTATATTTAAAGTATATGAAATTAAAAAGAGAGGCGTATAATTGAAATGTATTTCTCGATTACAAGGGTTACATTTTATGTAAGAATATCGATTGAACAAATAGAATCAATTAAATAGTTATTTAATTGGTTCGAGGTAATTAGTATTTATCGATAGCGAAAGGTTATTGATATTGACTTCGATACTATTTAATTAAGCTAATTAAATAGTTCAACTCAATAGCAACTAAAATTTCAGTAATGTAACGAACTAATAGAGTTAACGAGGCAAACTATCTTAGCGGGTTCTTATCGGGCTTGTTTTAACTTTATCCACTATATAAGAAAACTTTAGAGTTTTCATAATACTTTCAATGAAACAATTTTCTGCATCAAAAACCCTAAAAGTAGCCGCCCACATTTGTTTGTTCTTAGCGTAAAATTGGTTGTGATTGATATACTCATAGGTGTGGACCAGCTAAGAATTATCATACGATTGATATTCTGATAAGGAGGTGAAGGGAAGTCAAATTCACGTTGTGAATTTGAAGCGTGTGGAGACTTTAGTGGAATTTACTCATTTACTTGATGTAAGTCTACATTTGCATTCATATATTGTAAATATATGTTTTGTTTAATAATGTAGTATGCCTTTAAGATCCCTTGGAATTATGGATTTGTAATTTATACTTTCGTATATCCATAGTATTTTCCATCATTTCGAATATGGAAGTAGTCTGATGTATTACTACCGTGATACTTTCGAGATTAGGTTCACTTGAGAAAGGTCTACAATATATCATTCTCGCCCGCGACTTCGGCCCGTGCTTGACATACTCGACTTCCTGACTCCACTTGATGCTATGGGAGGTTGCAGAAACGAATGCAAATGTCGCGGTACCACCAAATGTGAGCTTGGCACATATCAAAACAAATTAACGATTTCTACTACTCAGCATCGCCCCGCCCCGTTGTCGGCGTTACATATCCCGCTCCGATGACCCGTATCAGTTTTGAAACACCGAAACTGCTTTTGGCCGCTACCATTGGTGTTTTTGAGAATAAGACTTTCACCGGGCTTTCCCGATGTTCTACACCCGGGTTAGGGCATATATCTATAACAACTCCAGCTGCGTATGCGATATCGGTGCAGTGCGGCGTCATTGCATATATAAAGGCCCTGCTTCTGAGGCATATAAGATTGCGCATCATGTATGCTAAATCATCCACAAATCTCGGGAATTGATTGTCTTGGGTTTGCATTGACGTGTTGAGCCGAAGCAGTCACTGCACAGAGATTGTTAACTGCATTAATGATCTCGGAAGTCGATGCAAATTTATTATATAAAATTTCTTTTTGCGTCACCCTAGGTTTCCATTTCTATTCCTTGCAACTCTTCTTGACATATTTATCTTATGCTGAAATCGGCTCCTTTATCAACTTATAATATGTCCACATAAAGGAAGTAGAGGCCGCATAGTCTTTTGAACCTCACCGTATAGCAATCAGTGACCCAGATGCATCTCGCGAAACTTCAACCTCTTAAAATTATCAAAGGTTATGTTCAGCTGCCTTGGAAGCTTTGTTTCCGACCATATAAGCTCTTTTGAAGTTTTACGAGACCCACAGCCCTCTTTCCGCACAACGTGAAACCTTGAGGTTCTTCATGAATATTTCTTCGTCTAGATCGCCATGTAAAAATGTCTGGGTTTTATCATAGAGATGGGGATTATCACTTTCTGACGAAAGGCAGATTCGATTGTCACTAGTTTGACTACGAATTTGAGGGCTCCCCCGATTAGTATTTCCTTAAATTTTGAAATCCTTGACAGCAGTAATGTTTCTTCTTGTCGCATTCTTGTGATTCGATAGACCCATTTGTTACACATGACCATTCTTTTCTAGCTATTCGTTGGTTTTAACCAACTCCATGTCATATTACAGCTGTCATCAGCCAGCTAAATCTCCTCTTTTCGATTACTAACTGCAAGCTTAATCGCATCATAACTAAACGAGGCTACTTGCTGTGAGTTAACTTGATAGAAGTTAGCGGATGGAGAAATACCTTCGAGGGTTGATACAATTTGCTTTCTTTCGATCTTTTTGGGACTGGTGTTTTGTCTCTTTTAGCCATAATGTCGGAAGTGTTTTCCTCACGACCTCAACTACCTGCTTACGTCGATGCCGACTCATCAGGTGACATGTTACTTGAGATTTTTCGGGTTCTTTTTACGGAGTAAGGGACATGATCTAAGTTATGCCATTTAAAAGAAACAGTGCAATTTTTTCCTCGGGAGTTCTTGAGGCTGTGACTTCTTCTCCCGAGCTTCTTCTCTCCTCCCGACACTGCTTTGTGTCTTTTGTATAACACCTCTTGGGTTCAAGATCCAAATCACTTTTTAAATATATGATCTTCCGGTTAGCGAATCATAAAACCGATGTCGATACCAGCGTCGCCACCAACTTGATAAAATAACGATACTAGATTTTGCATCGAACACTTAGCGTTTGCGTCTACGTGAACATAAGATAAATAAGCAACGAATACTCTGGAAAGATAAGTTTTGCATGGCGAACTCGAAACTTAGCGGGGAATTTTTAAACTCAGAGGCAACGAGGTCCTCCATTAATCAAGAGAAGGCTACGGTATTGATTGCATCGGCCAGAATGTAAAGGTAATCCCAAATATAACCTGTACTCAAAATGCGTTACGTTTTAGTGTTAAGATTTAAAGTCCTCAGCTACTCCGTTACATTTGAGGGTGTTTTCGGAATAGTCTTCGCATTCGATCCCGTTCGGCCTGATATTGTTTGAAATCAGCATCGGTGTATTACGCCCCCATTATCTTATCACCGACGCTACTTTTTTTTCAGGCCAGTCGTTCACCAAACCATAGCTTTCCAGTTCTTAAAGAACTTTCCGTAACTTGAGATTTGTGTTTCATGAAATAAACCCAAAATCTTCTAGTTCATCATCAAATAAAGGTTACATAATATAATGAACCTCCTTGAGAACCAACACGGTGCGAGGTCAAATACGTCTGTGTGAACTAAGCTACAGCCTATCGGACTTGGAAGCAGCAGTTTAACAAAACCGACCTTAACGTTTGTTTCCCAGCCACAGGCTACCATGGACTTGATGATCGAGACTTTAAATTCAGGTATTAAATTATTGTTTTGAGACTAATGATTTCATATCTTTTCTAAACTAAATGTGACCCAAATGATTGTGCAGCGGTATTCTTCTCAGGGAACCTCAGCCATCCGGCCTAATACATTTAGAGGGCCTGTTGGGTACAAAATTACCCATCTTGACCAGAGCCCACGATCGTTGCTCCGTGCTACTTTCTAGTTCTTATCATCGAGCGTTGTTGATAGCCATCGTGGTAGTAGCAGAGAGGCTGTGACTTTGAAACTTTGGTATGTCCCACTGTCGATTTCGGATAGAACCATTTGACGACTTGATTTACATCTCCCATTACCCATGTATTTAATGGTTCACCATTGACAAGATGAAGCAGTCCAGCAATCTCCATTTATAATTCACGTTTATATCCAGAGGCAGATATGAAGTATGAAGCATTACCACGAATGTCGGGGATAAAAATTTAAATAGAACAATCAGGCGACAAAGAGTAGTGCATACTGCGTAGTCACGCCGACTAACATTGGCGTCATTTTATGTTGTTGTCCATCAAACTTGGGTACTTTCCTGCGTGTGACTGTCTTTGCCATGACCCAGTAACTCCAGATGCGTCTTTCCGAAATTGGAGCTTTTCTCACCTCACCGAATTTGACCTCCGTTTTATTAACAGAAGTAAATTCCTACCCTCTTTCTACGTTCAATCACGGAGACATTTTTCTCCCGTACTCAGTTTCACGTAGTTCCCTCTCGGATATCTAATGGCTAAATGCAATTTCTGCCCATTTCCAGAGCATAAATTCTCTGAGGTTACTAGCTACTTGCGGCCCTCATTGAGAACCACGACTGTTGTGAAGATGCCAATATTATCAATGCTTATGGCTAAATCATCGAAGTCACCAAAATAGTAGATAATTGGTTTATTAAACTATTGAAGTGCATTAAAGATTGCCTAGTTATGGGAGTATTTTTTGACATCTTGATGAAACAAGCTAGCCTGTCCGTACACTTATTATTTGATGGTTCTGCAATGCGGATAAATCAACGCCTTAGACCTTTTTTGTAGTCTCCTTGGCAACGGCTTCGTTTTACGGACAAGCGTGGTGCAGTGGCTTTAGTAGCCTGTCCCCAACTCTTTCGAATTCTTATAAATCCGAAAATGTACCAGAACATCAAGCTTTAATGGAGCATTCCGAAACTTTTTACCATACATATATTAGATCATGTTCATTTTTCGATGCGAGAAATATCAGTCAAACTTCTACGGCATGTGTAAATACATTTCCTTTGTTAACTGGCATTGAATGCAGATTTTAATCGAAGCACGACTCGATACGGTATTTGATTACGCCGAAGTACAAAACTAATCACCCCGGACCCTAGCCTTGATCGATGTAGCAGCGGATAAAATTGCAAAAATTAGCATTACCTGAAATTTATACAGGTTCGCCGATGTGAAGATGCGTCATACATTCATGAGAAAATAAAATTTAAATAGGAAGATTATTCACGTTAAATTTAAAGAGCGACGATTGGTAGTCTTTTATAAAAAGCTTAGTATTGATACCGAAGCCTCCGCAGTATTATTGATGATGATTGATAATAATATCTAGAAGTTGTTTGGGATGCTAATTTTATATAGAAACATATAAAAAAACATTCATACTTATACGGAAAAACTTCCCAGCTAATCATTTAAAACTTAAACTTCCGCAGCTGCGCCGAGTGCGTTTTTCGCTATCATGGGTGACCTATACCACGCGATGGAGAGTCCATGACCTGACCAAACACTATAAAAAGCCATCCAATTGCATTGTAACCCCATGTGAGCGCCACTTTTCGTAATGGAGGTCGCGATAAGGTTTATGAAATTTCTTCCAACCTTCAACAAGACTAGGACTCTCTCCTGATTTGAAGGACACTCATACGCAAGCTGTTGAATTGAGGCCAGAGGAAGCTAGCTGTAAACTAATCACCAGTAAAGGAATTTTGTTGAATGTAATTCCATAAGCTAAAAGCTATTCTATATAGGAGGTGTAGACTAGTAGTGTTGAGTTGCTATATATAATGCCTTGTACATTTGTCATAGATGAGAGAAATATACAAACCTTTTCTAGAGAAGACATATTCTTCTTCATACTCTTTGTCATACATTTATGTTTTGCACTTGCTTCATAGAATCATAGTCCAAACTCACTTGGATTATCATGTAAGAGCTATTATAAAACTAATATTGGCTAGTCGTTAATTTTTTGATGATATTATAACAGTTAGTCTCGTATTTAGATGATAGAAACAATATTTTGATGCATGCGTTAAGCCCAATTTGTATCTAAATACCGTAGTTCAGTATCAGTTGAACAAATCTATATATAAATACAGATAAGAGTATTACTTTATAATATATGGCAACTAGATAGTTAAAGCTTTGTCTTTTTTTTTTTTTAATGAAATGCGTATATCTGATTTTCACTATCATCACATAACAATACAATTGTTGTTGAACAGCCTACCTGGGCAGGGGTACATGGGTCCTGATCATATCACTTCGGTGTATTTATTCTATAAAAAAATTGGTGATGATGATCAAGTTGAATTATAGAGGAAATTTTATTATGATTTGACTTGCAATATTGGGTACTGATGGAGCAAATATGATTTGCAGTGACATAATCACTGTTATAATTTATTGATATAGTCAAATAATGTAGCAGTGATACGGTTTAAGTTAAGTATTAGTAGTGTCGTCAATAATTTAAATGCCGAAAGTGCTCGCGTGTGTTTATGATATGATTAAAAATGAGAGCGAGAGATTAGGGAGGAGGAGGTAAGCCCCATATCTGAATTTATACGGGGTAAAAGCTGTCTGTAAATACAGCTATCACGGAGTTATTATTGACAATTAAATATGCAAATATTTATACCTAATGTTTTATCAATAAATGTTGAAAATCTAAGTAACAAACAATTTATATATCAATCCGAATTTTGGTATATAGTTGATGATTATTTTATTTGATGTTTGATTTTACTCATCCAATTATCCAAAATCTATGAGGAAGCTTAAATAGCTTGAATGAAACTATTTTTTCTGAATTTCGCTTTTAAACTCCCTATGTTTGAACACAAAGATATTCTAATTAAAATCTCGAATTTCAAATGCATGGAAAAGTTCAATTGATTTTGCGAGGGAAGCTGTAATGAAAGTGAGGGGCCCACGACAATGAATGAATACCATTTAGACTATTAAGTAGCGGGTGTCAGGTGTGAGCTTACTGCTCATCGCGTCGAGCAGCGTCGCCGAATAGCAGCGCGGCCGGGGGGTGTCGTTGAGGGAGTGTCGAGTGCTTTATCACCGAGCTTAAAGCGTCGGCTCACATATCTTGCGTATTTACCGTTTACTGCTGCTTATTTCATATATATAATTATTAAATTTAATATAATAAATAATATTACAATTTTTTAATTTATTTTAAACATATTTTAATTGCATTTTTTAAAATAACGCAATAATATTAAATTAACTCGGCGTGAGTCCATACATAATATTATCTTGTCGATAAAATTGTGAGAAGTTCGCCTCAGGAGAGCCGCGGGGAGACTGATATGTCGTCAAAAGGCTTGGGTGACTTTATCCTAAGAACATTAATGTCGTTCAATGGCCAGGGGGCAAAGTAAAAGACACCAAAACCTATAGTTTTTGTGAGAAGGGATATGAAGTTTTCTTAGAAATCGGAAGAGAAAAGTGTAAAAAACTTTGGATTTTTTTTGTGTCAAGAATAGGCATGAAGCGCAAGGAGACTGTTATAGAGGTACCAGAAAGAATAAAAATAATTAGTATTTTTTTTCTGCCTTCAATTATTATTAATAAAAACAAGATTTAAAATGAGATTAAAGGAAGGAAACAGGTCATTGACCAGTCTTGTGTGCTAAATTCAATTTCTAAGGTCAAATTTTGGTCCCGATCCAGTGTAAATTTGACACTCATTTAGCTGTGTTGTGTGAAATAATAAAAACTTTTGACAGCTAATTGATCACTGCGTGCGTAGCACTTAGAGTCCGCTTTAGTTTATCACATAGTCTCACCAAAATCTTCCTCTTTTCATAGCATATCTATTGTCAGCTTGATATGTTTAATTATTTTGTTAATAACATACATATATCCATCATTTAATGTCATTGATTAGAGAACAATAATATGAATTGAGGAGGCGGATAAAATTTGTTTGGTTGGTAAAATAAATGCAGTCACGATGATATATTTGAGCGGCACTTTTATAAAAAGGTCCAGGTTCAAGTCTCTGGGGAATCTCGCGGTGATTTGCGGGCGTGATTTTCACATAAAAAATCTTACAAAAAGAATTATATCTCTTCGATTTACGGGGGGTGATTTACTAAAAACTGTTATTCTGTAATAGGATTATAGTCATTGATTTTCCTTAAAAAGACAATCTTAGAGTTGGTAAGCTACAATGCATTAATTTCATCCATGATTATCAAAAACAGTTGTCAGGCTAGTGGCTACAATGCATTAATTTCATCCATGTGATTATCAAAAACAATAATACCGTGCAACAATGTCATAAAAATATACTCCCTTCATCTATTTTTATTGTTCCTATTTTCCTATTTTAAAAATTTCAAATTATATTTCCATTTACCAAATAAAAGAAATTAAAGTGGAAAGAAAATTTGGATATATGAAATGAGTTTGAATTACAAGGCTACAATGCATTAATTTCATCCATGTATGATTATCAAAACCAATAATACCGTGGAACAATGTCATAAAAATATAATTCATAATAGAACATGATTCATGTGGGATGACTGATTAGACAGGAGTAGTCGAGATTTGATTATTAAACCATCTATTCACCTTACCATGCCTGATCTGTCTCCTGACCCTTTAACAATTAATGAACATACTATTTTCATTGTCTAATATATTTAATGTCAAAATTTAAAATTATAATTATAAAAAATTAAAATAAAATGGACAATCTTTTACAAACAGAGAGAGTATGTAGTTGATTAGAACTTGAATATTTATTTATATTAAATATTCCAATGCTCCAAGTTATTATTGATTTGAGAAGGATTACATTGGTATTTAATTGATTTTTGAAGTTTAAGCAAAAGCATAATGAGAATGTGATATTAGATGTTGACAAAGAGTTGGATGACAGTGACGTTGCGGACATGTCGGATCACAGAAAAACTCATTCTAGATTAGATGAGATTTGGTAATATTTGGTTGAGATATTTTTTTAATTGCTTAATATATGATAATGAGAGAGCAAAGATGATATAGTATGAGAGGCTATATAGTAATGAAACTTTGAGTATTAACTCCAGCGTAGAGAAGCTATATAATGACTTGGGTATTCTTGGCATGAAAATTGAATTTTCGCTATATATTTGATTAAAAATTTATGTAGAGCAGTTTTTGTGTCATATAAAGATATTTGTCATCATTGAGGCATGCGTTCTGGTGGGGAAGCATCGTCCGTTAGGAGGCTATATTATTTAAACTTCTGGTTTATACAAGATGTATTAAAACTATATCGCGAAGATATTAATCAAGTAAAATATTAATTGATGTGTCAGTTTTGTAGCGTGAGAAATGATTTTACAAAACAAAATAGTATCACGTTTGTAAAATCGACCAATGGGATTTGTGTTGAGGTGAAAGTGTAAAGGAAGTAATGGCGTATTCGGGGAGGTATGAGGTAGAGTTCGTATGTAGTAGTAGGATAGGGCAGATTCAGGAACTTTCAGTAATAAATCATTGTTGGCATACTATAGTAGTTTAAACTCGAAAGGATGAGAATAATATTAGAATGTAAATCAGCGTTATTTGGAAGGCTGAGACCAACCAAATGTACCATGTTTTTCGCTAGCAACTGTTGTTTTTGTTACCATGTTGAAGTGCCCTCGCTACAATAAAATTCAAGTCAATTGTTATTACATTAGTTGGTATATGGTCGTTCCGTGTTTATTTTACAGGTTATGAACTTTCAGATTCTATAAAGTAAATACTCTATTACTGAGTATGAGTTTAGATATATATATATATATATTCTAATTAGAGTGATTAGAGGTATTTATATAGAGGTATTTTGGTAGAAAGAGGGAATTGATTATCACTACCATTATGTTCAATAGTCAATCATCATGCAATTTCTTGTTAATGAAATAGATGTTGCTAAACATGTTACATCCTTTGCCTTTGTATGCTCTTTTAGTGTTGATATCATGCTCATTACTAAATTTTAGAGGCACGGGATCGTTATTTCTAACGAATCTAGATTCATATTTTTAATAGCATAGTACTCCTGTAGATTTAAATAGGTATTCAACACCCCAATTAGAAACTTATAAATTGAGCACTATACCCATTCTTTGTTAGATGTCCATTAAATATTTAAGATAAAATGCCTTGGTAACTTTACCATTCTAATTGTGAGAATATAGATTATTCACCTCTCAAATTCTTAATATTATCTTCTTGACAAACGAATGGTCACCCTCTTAGCATATAGGGTTTGCATCAAATTATGTCCAGATTAGTAAAATTCAAATTAATTTTGTTTTATTGTTATCTTATTCATTCAAAATTCTGAATTTTGAATCTATGTTTTGAAATAATTTAGGATGGATGATAAATTCGACATAGACTTTTTGGTATGGATTATTATTTATTTGGGGTCCTTGCCAGCGAGCTACGAGATTGGTAATTTTACATATATCTTGATATTACATATTTTTAATTGATACATGAAACTCTATATATATTTTACTTTAATAATGAACATGTTTACAGGTAAAGAAGAAGAAAGTACAAGGTGCATTTCCAACTGAACCACTGAATTTGAGAAGAAGTCGAGCACATTACTAGTATGTTGAGAACTGGATGCTTGTTTAATTAGTAGTAAATGCAGATTTTGTGATGTTAATTTTAATTTGTGGATGATTTTTTAATGTTGAGAATTAAGGATTGATATTTTTATTTGAATTATATTACTAGTATATGATAAAGATTTAATGTACTTCTCCGTTAAATGTTTAAGCAGTGAGGGGTAAGGGTGTAATTTTATAGGAATTGTTAAACTCTTTAAGTTTGCAGAGATGCTCATAAAAAGTTTACATATGTCTGATTACAAATTACATTATAGGGTAAAACTCCCTCCTTTTCCAAATTTTATGAACATTTACCTTGTTTGGATATTAAATACAGAATTTTTTGATTCATGTGGGGATCTTGAAAATAATTAGTACATGATTTTAACATTTGAATACAAAATTGGCATCTGATTATCCCAATTTACCTTCGGTTGTAATATTTGTGTATCTTGGCGTAAAATAGTACAAATTAATTATAGAATTCTAGATTGACCTTTGAGACATTAATTATCATAAATTTGTTGTGACAAGGCGGAATTCGCGTATTATTTGTTAGTTAGATTATTTGTGTATTTGAAGATTTTAAAATAAGAATAGCATTCAATAGAATTATAACATCCATCATCACGTGAGTTAATGGTCATTTGAAGCATTCATAGATATTAGTGGTTTTGAATACTACTAAGTAATATTAGCAATATCTTAGGGAATTCTGAGCCTTTTCATTAACTCATGAATTTGTTATAAATTGGAGTCTTCTTCCAACTTTCAAAGAGAGGAAGATGAAAGGAAAAATCGTTTTGATGTTTTATTTTGTGAGATTTTCTTGGTATTTGAGAGTGATAGTCACGAAGCTACGGGTTATTCAGTGAGGGCTTTAGAATGAGTACAAGGCCAGGATCATTTATCTTGGGAGAAGCGAATCGCTACGTGATCTTCCCAAGCAGAAGGGTAGGCGAAATTTCTTTTTAAGGAAAGTCATGCCACTCACGTACACTTTTCATTTTTTATGATATTCTCTCAAATAAATAATGCACAAAAGCGTAATTTCTTTTAATTTATCACTACGTAGACATACAATTTATCAAAAGAATATAATTAAATTAGTTAAGATGAATTAATCAAAATTAATTAAAATTGATCACTAAAAATGCCATGTGGTGATTAAAGGACTACCATTCCATACTAAATTTAAATTGACATAGGAAATGGTCGAGATTAATCAATTTCAAAATAAGGGGGTTTCATTTAATTAACCCTAAATTAGGAACTTGAAATAAGGTTCCAAGAAAAATGATACCATTAAATGTCAATTAAAGTGGGGCTCAAAGCTACATTCTGGCTCAAAATGAAGAATCACAAAAATTATGGGATTTAGAATGAGGACTCCAAAGTTATGGTTTCAAAATCAAGACTCCAGAGTGCTAGTTTCAAAAAGAAATCGAAGACCTCTGAAAATTATGTAGTTTAGAAAATCGAGACTACAAAGTTGTAATAGGTTGTGAAATAAAGGCTCAAAGATTAGAGGTTAATAAATATTTTTATTTCAGAAAAGAATAAGACCTTCTTTTTTATGTGAAATAATTAAGCCTATTTATCGTACTTGGCCACCAGTAATTGGAAGTGTCTAGCGGTCGAGATCTTGCTCGAATTCCTTCGGTCAGATGCGTGTTTAAGCTTACTAATCAAACAGCGTCTGAGGAAAGCGAAGGCGGGAACTTTATAAATACTCCCACGTTCAGACTGGGGGTACCATAAAACAATTCATGCGAAAATTCTGACATTCATGAAAACACCTGGCTTGCGAGAAAATGTAGAGAAAAACTGAAGTTTCACTACAATGATATACGTAGTTGAATTGGAAAACACATGAGATTGGCCAAAATAAATTATTTAACAAGCATATGATAGTGCTGGGATAGAACCTATTCGATGAGAATCTGACTGAGAGTTTCTCTGAAACTGACTTGAATATTTGAGGTTAGGCTAAATGATTATTCAAAACTTGGATGAAAATCTACGATAAATGTAGGGTTTGATTCATTCGATCCGTATATGAACCACACTTGGGTTTTGATCACACATAGCAGCATGGCGTTTAGTCTATAGGATTCTAGACGGGGAAACACTGCTTTAAAGCCTGTCTGGATTGATCGATATCGTCGGCAAAGGTTTGGAAAGCTCATGCCCATGCGATAAAATCGCTCTGACGGCAATTAAGGTATTTGTATGGCCAGAAATGTCTTGCTTGAAAACTGAAATAAGTCTGGTAGGCCAAATCGCTGGTCCCGACTCGAAGTGGGGGCCAAAATCACCCGCTGAAGTACCATGATAGATTAAGTATCCTTTAATTCACATTTCAGCAAATAAATGAGGCTATAAGGCATAGAAGCAACCAACTATGCTAACATCAACTCAGCGACTCGGCTGTTTTAAATGAAATGTATTATCAAATTTTGACAAGGATTCAGTAAAATGACCAAACATCCCAAACTCATACATGAGTGAAAGTCAAAGTACATAGCGATCTTCAATAATGGCTTGTCTACATGAATAAATTGACAAGCGGCTTGCGGGAATTTCGCTTCAGTTTCGGACGTTAAATCTCTTCCAGATTTGATAAAGCGCATGCAGCTGAGAATTTTTAAGGTGAATTTTATTTACATGCATCTTTATCGCCAAATAATAAAAATTCTTCTCACAATTTCACACTCAAATAATAATAATAATCAAAATGAAAATCAATATTGAAAATTTTATTTTGAAGAAAGTGATCTTAGAAAATGGGACAAAGTTACTATACATTTTCACTTATGAAATTAGCTTATATCCTAAAATTAATAAAGGTTTTTTTTTCTTTTTTCTTTCAAACACCCTCTATATAAGGACGAGGGCTCATAGCATAACACTCACACTAGTCATTATTAAGCTTCAATTTTCCATCACTAAAAAAAAGATGATTATCACAGGTAAGATAGTTGATGAAATTGAGATAAAGGCTGCTGGAGATGTGTTTCATGAGCTTTTTGGGACAAGGCCTCATGAGATCTCCAATATGGCACCGGACAAAATTCATGGATGTGATTTACATGAAGGTGACTGGGGAAAGGTTGGCACTATCGTTTGCTGGGACTACACCCATGGTAATAAGCCTCCTTGATCTTTCTCTAAATAAAGTTGATGGCATGTTAATGATTTTCCTTGTTGTAATAATATAATAGCTCACTAATATAATCTTTAAAGAAATAAGTAAAAAAAATGCTCATCTTTAGGCCCTAAGAGAATTCTTTTGGAGAAAGTTTTAAATGGTATATATGAGTGGTCATATATATAGTACTCGGTATTATAATACCACATAGATTATTCTTTTTGAAAAATATTTAGCAGAGGGAATAAGAAGATTAGTCGAATTAAGTTATTTTTTATCAATGAGTAATTGATTTAATGGAAGCTAATTTAACTTTCTTGAATTCGAATACTCATTTACACATAAATATATAGAGACATCGAAAGTTAAATTTTGGATCAAATCACACTTACATAGTCATTTTCTGGGACTGTATCTTAATTTCTGAATTATTGGAGATCAAAAACGTTATTTTGGTTCCGCTTTCAAATCGAAAGTTAGCTTTATTGTGCTCAAGTAGATGTCCTATTTCTTCAAGTCTTTTATTCTTTTTAATCTCTTAAGGATATAACGCGTGTTCTTTAAATACAGATGGGAAAAAGAAGGTGGCTAAAGAAGTGATTGAAGAGTTGGATGAAGAAAACAAGACAGTGAAATTCAGAGTGTTTGAAGGAGATTTGATGGAGCACTTCAAGACCCTTAGCTTCCATATTCATGTGAAAACTCATGGCATCAACAACCTTGTTACATGGACCATTGAGTATGAGAAATTGAATAAGGATGTCCCAGATCCAATCTCACTTATGGAATTCTGCATTCATGTTTCAAAAGACATTGAATCTCACCATCATGATAAGAAATGATGATATGAACCACACATCTATTGGAGGTTGTCATAAAAATATAATAATGAGTGTGTTATTATTATTATTATAATCCATAATCGTTTAATCGTATCGATCTCAAGAATATGTAATAATAAAATGAAGTGTCAATGTCTGGTACGTTTTATTTGAGTGATGGACAATAAAAAGTGATGGTATGTTTATAAGGTTTTATTTGAGTGTGTTATGTTTGTATAATCTGTTTTATTGTGTAACAAGTCGTATTCTATGAATGCTTGATTTTTATGTTGTGTTATTATAATCCAATCCCTATCTGAAATGTATGTAAGAAGTGGCTTTATTTATACACTTCTTCCATTTCAGAAAGGTTGTCAAGTAGGATTGTTTAGTAATTTCAAAACTAAGTTAAATACTCCAAAAGAAAATGACATAGGGATTGGTACTACTTTTTTACGTATCTCTATATATTTCCCATATTATTACCTTTAAAAAAATTTACATATCTTTTATTATATTATATCAATAATAAACAAAGTTCAATCTAAATTGTCCTCGTAAATATAAATGCTTAATCTTACAAAATCTTCAAAAGGATAATAAATGAAAATTAAAGAATTTACAGAATATATGCACCCAGTTTGTCATTCATTTCTTCAGACTATTTCCATTCTTGTTGGATCATTGTCTATTGAACAGTCTTTTTGGGTGATCAAAAATCATTCATTTCTACAGTATGAGTTCGAGTCCTCCTAGGAGCACCTCGTTTGAGTTGGTTTATGGAGAACTACGGTACAGCAGTCGATTGAGGCACATGGCTGATTAACTCTCAAGAATATGAATAGTGTAGGACCACCGGGTTGAGAGTTTCAGCTTTTTTTTCATCATCAACTTCTTGTACATTTCGTGCAAATAAAATGGTTAGTCAATGAATTTGGAAATACTCCCTTCAATTGACTTTCACCATATGAAGATAAATCTTTGATCTTCAATTATTCAACAATTATGTTATTAAAATTTAAAAATTAATATTATAAAGTATTTTAAAAGAGGAATCTAAAATATATAAATTTTATATTTTTTGGAATAAGGAATACTTAATAATTGATGGTCAATGTTCAATTTCTAAAATCAAAAAGATAATTAAAATAAATTAAAGTGAATAATTAATTAAGTTGCCATTAAAATGGTACTGTGACTCATGATTAGAAGGCATTCTTGGGCAGTAAACCTTGAACCGCCCGGGATCCGGCCCGGTTTACCCGGCCCGTTAATCCACCCGTTAACAATGCGGTCAAGTCCCGGTTTAAAAAATGAAACCGGAACCCGATAAGACCCGGACCGCTAACCCGTTAACAGATCCGAAAATCGTTTTGTATTTTTGGAGTTTTGATTTGTATATTGGGGGATTTCGATTTAGATTTATTATGATGAATTCGAATTTGATTTATATTGAGAATCAATGAATGCTGAATAAATTAATTTCTACATGTTTTGGTTGGGATTTAGGTTTTTGATGTGTTTTTTGGATTTTAATATTGGATCATACGGAACCGGTCGGACGGTATCCCATCGGTTAATTATCGGACCGGTTCCGGTCAAAAAAATATCCGATAATGGTTTCGGACCGGTCCGGTCCGGTTCATGCTCTATCCGGACGAACCGGACAGTACTTGACCACAGTCATGATATAAAAGTTAGCATATTTGTGTGGCCACTTGAGTCATTGTCTCATTGACCATATTTTTTGTATCAACTGTACAACAATTATTCTAATACTAGTTAACGGGGCCCGTCAATTATTAAATATTATATAATAATAATTTCGTATTTTAATGACCTTTCACTATAAATAAAGTTTCATTATTAACAAGTGGAGTACCAAAATTATATTATTAATATTATAAATAATGTGTTTGTTGGTACTAATTATCTCTTCCATAAGTGTAATTGTATTTGATTGATTATTTAAATAATGTAATTTTTAATGTTAATCTTATTATTAAATTTATATGTTTTACTAAAAAATATTATTAAATGATTGACATATAATACTTAAGTTTATAAAATCATTATTTTTGTTGAATATGTATTAAGAATATATATTAATAATTTTAAGTAATATTACTAATAAAATTATACTTGAAATAAAATGTACTAAAAAATAAAACATTTATTGCAAAATTAGCAGATCGTGCTATAAAATTGATACTATTGATTTTATAAAAAAAAATTGTAATCATCGTATCCTATTGTAATTTTTCATAGTATATGTAAAGAGTTATTCATGATCAAAGTATACCTTCAAAAAATAAAAATATTAATTAGAAAAAAATCTGAAGGAACAAATTTACATGATTTTCGAATGATTTCGAAATTAATCATAAAAAATATCTCAAATATTTGAGACATGAATTGTATTCACTTCTCCTTTGCTAGTCATTTAAAATTATCTAAAACCATCATTTTAGATATCTTGAAATTATAATACACTATCATTTCACACATACACTGTTTAATATTAGTCTTCGAAATTAGCACAAATGTTACATTATGATTCTCGATAGTGATTGTCTTTTGTGTCCATATATTATATGTTAAAAATGAAATGAATGTATTTGTCATTTATAAGGCAGATATTAACATTTATATTACTTTCAATGACTTCAATGCAATAGTATCACTATCGAGAACTAAGCGCAACTTATTTGATACCTTGATACCAAATAAAAAATTACTCATATTGTGTCATGCAAAAGTACATAGTAAATTATCCCTTTGCACATCTTCAAATTAAGCTCTTATGTAAAGACGAGTTTTGGAGTTTTACGTTGAGCTGTGAAGCTTTTTTGCTGTTTTGGAAATTTGGCATCGAGACGCCATCGAAATCCATCGAGACTCCAGGTTTTTGATGGGGGTCTCGATGGCCCGATTGGGACACCTACGTAAATATCACATTCGAATCTAGGGGTCTCGATGACACATCTTATTTGGCTTAATTTTGAGGAGGTTTGGGCTCTAATTATTGCCTAATTCAAGTCTAGTTAGGTTACATCTCTTTTCCTATAAATACTAGCTTATTTTTATGAGTTTTTTATCCTGATAATACTAGAATAGAGAAATAATTATCCTAAAAGAATATTATGTCTATAATATTCTTGAAGAACATAGTTTTTTGTTCTTGGTAGGCTTGTGAGTCGAAATTTTAATATATAGAAAATGCAACATAGATTATAGCTAGTGGTAGGGCTGTAATGATACGAAGTTGATAGTCAGTGCAACGGCGTGACATGGCGTACTTTTCACATTGAAGGGAACACATATAAATCTTTTTGTGTCACATCTAATTTCGCGCCCAAATTCATGTCGTTTTTATTGATTTCTTGGAACTCCGGGAAGGATCTAGGGGACTTAAATCCTAACAATTGGTATTAGATCTTGAGTAAGTAGCTTGGTTGAGTTTAGAATCAATGGTGAGACGAATTGTGACATGGGTTGTAGAGAGATGCGATGGAATTGATTTCCACATTGGAAGATATTGTATGGAGGATTGTAATGCCGGGAAGAGTTGCGCAAACCCAGCACTGGGGAGAAGCTTGCAAAAGATGGAGGATGATGAATGGATGGAACTAGACAGGCAAGTCTTGCGTGTGATTAGACCTTGTTTGTGGAGGAACGTTGTTGCCAATGTTGCTAGGAAACCACCACAAATGGGATGATGAAGGCTTTGGGTAACTTGTATGAGAAACTTTCTGCAAACAATAAGGTACTTCTCATGAAAAAGCTATTTCAGAAGTAAGATGTATCGGATAAGACACTATGTAAGACACTTGAGCGATTCAGTAGCATTATCAATCAACCTTAGATGGTGGCAGATGTTAATGTTGATGATGAAATGCAGCGCTGATTTTGTTAGCTTCGTTATGCGAGGTTGGGAGCCAATGAGGGTGCATTTGTTAGTAGTACATGAAGTCTTAACAAGGTTGAACTTCAGGTGGTTGTAGGCATTATCTTTGTCTAAAGAGTACGTAAGCCGTGGCGAAAGTGCTAAGGATTTTGCATTAAGTGTAGGAAGGAAGAGCGAGAGATAGAGGTTTTGGAATAGTGGGGAGGTCATAGAGTAGAGGAAGAGGTAATTACGATCTTGTCTTTGGGGTTGTGGCGAGCGGAGATGGTCATGTTGTGTCTTGGAGTGCAAGCTAACGTGATGCTCATGTTGTGTTGAGCGATTATTCTAATACTTTGGTTTTATACGTGAATGCTTGTTGATTCTGGATAATAGATTAGGAGCATCTTTCATACTACCATGCCAAGGATGTAATGGCGAATTATATTTTGGAAATTATAAATTTCTCTTGCGATGGTGGCAGTTGAATGTATTAGAGTATGAGATATGTGAATCACGAGGGTTGTCGAATGGTTCTTTTACGGGAAGCGAGCCAAAGGTGAGGTGTGTTCGAGGTAGGGAAGAGTTTAATTTCGGTGAGTCGGTTGGATGGTGATGGTTATGAACTACTTTCGAAGAGAGTAACTAAAAAGGTGGTCCGGGGAGCAATGGTAATAGCAAAGGGCAGAAGTCGAGTACTCTATACTTGGTGACGGTTCTTAGAAGAGGTTGAATAGAGGATAAGTGCGAGAGAAAAGCAAGTGAGATTCGACATGGGAGTTTCTATGAAAATAAACGAGGGTATCGTTGGTGAAATTCACATTTTGGATGTCTTTGAAGGTTCTTGGGAGGTTCGATGGTGTGCAAATGATTTGCGTTGAAGGTGAAATATACCCAACCGACATAATGTATCTGCCCCGTTTGGTGATGAGTTTGAGTCACGAGGAACTTTTTGGAAGGATCTGACCAATTACGTGTTGCATAAATCATCGAGTTAGCGGGCGTGTTTAAAATCGCGGTGAGAGGTATTCTGACCTCACGATTATTTGAAAACTGTTGAAGAATTACCGTGAACATCGATTGTCGATAAGATTAGATCAAGAAAGTCGTTGATGTGGAATGAGAAAGTAGGAGAGAAATTCATTGATGACCAATCAAATTTGGAGGTTTTCAAAGGTGCCTTGGTTAAAGATCATGAAGATCAAGAAGGCAAAGGCGAGCATGGTGATTGTACGAATGAGGGGTAAAGTCAACTGAGGGTAAAAGTAATAGTATTCTAGAATCTCTTTGGTAGTCAAGTTGGTGTCATTCATAGATGTTATGGGATTGGAGGAAGAGTCTTGAAGTTGGGAGCAACTTCGGTGGGAGTTAAATAGATGATGAATTTAGGAGGCTGGCGCAAATGGTGCTGAAGATGAGTGAGCAGAAAAATGTCTTCAAGTGGGAGATTGTTGAGCTGTGGTTGGGCTCTAATTATTGCCTAATTAAAGTCTAGCTTGAGATTGCTTATATCTCTTTGCCTATAAATACTAGGTTATTTATGAGTTTTTTAATCACCTGAAATACTAGAATAGAGAAATAATCATACTAAAGAATATTAGGTCTATAATATTCTTAAAGACATAGTTTTTATTAACGGTAGGCTTGTAATTGAGATTTTCGTTATATAAGAAAATACTGACATAGATTATAATAGTGGTAGGGCTTGTAACGATCTTCTAGGGTTGATAATTGGTCTGCGTGACAATAGGGCGTAGCTTTCACATTGAAGGGAACACAATATAAATCTTCTGTGTCTGTTTAATTTCCGCAAAAATTCCAGTTGTTCTTATTAATTGCTTGGAACTCCGGGAGGAATTGAGGGGATTAAATCACACTGTCTTGAGCCTCATGCTTACTAGTTACTATATATTTAACATATCTAGCTTCAAAGGCGAATGTGGAGTCTTGCATGTCTACAAAGGTTCAAAGTGATTACGAGAAGATTGAGTACCTTGTATTTCTTGCAAAGATTACTCACGCTTAGAGACCTGGCTGAATTGCTTCCTCGAGGTTGACAAAGAAGACATGACCAAGTTGTGGCATATGGTGTGTTGATACAAATTCTGAAGGATAATCTTCTAGGTGGGCATGAGCTTAAAGGATCTCGGGTTTGTGAGCATTGTGTATTTGAAGCTACATGACTTAAAGTTCCACTAGGCAACTGTGACCAAAGGCGCATGATTACGTCCCTCCGATTATTGGGGTCATGCCCGCGTGTTGATTATTTAAGTCACGGATACTTTCTATCTTTGATTGATGATTACTCAAGAAGGATGACTTGGGTGTTCTTGATTAGCGGAAGGTGATGTTTTCAAGCAATTGAAACGGTGGAAGATTTTGATGGAAAATCTTATAGGGAAAGAAAGATCAAGAGAAAACGGATAATGGTTTGGAATTACGCTCATCTAAGTTTGATGAGTTTTCCAGAATGAAATTGCGGGCAAATAAATACAGTGAGGCTGAACCCAGCGAGGAATGGTATTGCGGGCGTATGAATCAGACAGTTGGAGAGGGGCTAGATGTATGCTCTCGAATCTTTGGGCCCAAAGAAAGAAATTTTGGGTGAGCAGTTAGTACAACATGTTATACGATTAGCTCGAGAATCCACACACAAGCATAAATTGCAAAACTCTCACTTTGAATTGTAGTGCGGGAAGTACGCGGGGTTACTCGAGCACGGGGAGTTTTTGGTTTAACGCGGTTACTATCATGTGAATGAAGGGGAAATTGGAGCCGAGGAAGCGAAGAGTATTTGTAGGATCACGGTGATGGTGTGAAAGGCTATAAATTTTGGTCACCGTACGAAGGAGGTTATTTGGCGAGATGTTGTATTTGATGAAAATTTCATGTTTAACCCAACTTTGAAGACTTCGATTAGTAAAGATGAAGATAGTCTTTGAAAAGCAAGTGGACGGAAGGGGCTGAGGCTAGTTGTGAGGTGGAGGGATGGCCGGTGATCATTCGAAGGCATAGGAATTGGTAAAACAAAAACAAAGTAATAGAACATCAAAGTTTTGACTCTAGATGCTTCAAGAAGAGCTAACTATGGAGTACCTCTCACGAGGTATGGGTATGAGGATATGTTGGCCTTTTGGTTTTACAAGTTGCGAGAGAGGAAGTTGATCTCGTAGGCCCGACTTCTTATAAAGAAGCGATTACTAATCTTTGAGTACGTCGATGGCTTGCTGCCATGGGAGATGAAACTGAGTCACTTCAGAAGAATCAGACTTGGGAGTTGGCTAGAAAACTAGCATGAAGAAAGATTGTCATTTGTAAGTGGTTGTTCAAGAAGAATTAAGGATTGTCAACAGGGGATCGAGTATAAGGCTGAGAGTTGTCATTAGAGGTTTCGGTCGAGAGTGGACTACGTGAAATTCTCACACGTGATCGGACATACTCATCGAAGTGCTTCTTGCTATAGTTGCACATTAGGATTTGGAGCTTGAGCAACTAGATGTGAAAACAACTTTCCTACATGGAGAGTTAGAAGAAGAGATTTATATGACCCAACTAGATGGTTTCCAAGAACCCGAAAAAGAAGACTATGTTTGCAGGTTGTACAAATGCATTGTATAGTTTAGGCAGTCTCCAAAGGCGGTGGTACAAGAAGTTTGATAGCTACATTCTTGAATTAGATTGTTGAGGAGTCCGTATAATAGTTGTGTATACTGACAAAGGTCGAAGATGGGTCGTTCATTTACTTGGTATTGTATGTAGATGATATATTTGTTAAAATGCAGTCAACAAATCGGACATTCGAGAAGTTGAATGGACTGCCCAGTGTAAGTTTGATATGAAGGATTTAGGTGCTACCAAGAAAATTACGAGAATGAAGATCTATAGAATAAAAGTCAAAAGCTTTTCTTGTCCACGGAAAGGGCACTACTTTGAGAAGATTCTATCAAGATTTGGTATGGCCGTGCAAAATATTGATACTCTAGTGCTTCTAATGTAGATTTATCGGTGGCATTTGCACCTAAGTCATCTAAAGAAAAGGAATACATGTCGTGTTCCTTATGCTAAATCTGAGTTATAAGCGATGCTTATCTTTATAGTACGCCTTTGACCGGATCTTAACGCATGTTGTAGGTGTTATTAGTAGTAGGTTCATGGGAAAACTGAAAATAAGCATTGTGATTTGTGAAAGAAGGATATTGAATATCCCGGAGGCACATAAAACGGGTCTACCGATTATGGTGGTAATAGTCGGTGTATTATTTTTTGGATATTACGACTATGCTAGAGATGTGGACGACAAAAGATGGAAGTAGTGGCTATGTGTTCACTTTTCTTTGGTTTTTGTTGTGAGTTGGAGGCTACTTTGCGGGTCCACGGTGACTTTGTCTACTCTTGAGAGAAAGTATGGCTTTAGAAACTACTAAAGAGGATTTGGTTGAGAAGGTGGTGGCGACTTGGAACATCATGACCAAGCTATTATGTATTGTGATAGCAGGTGCAATATCTTCACTAAGAATCAAGTTAATCACGGAGAGGACCAAAGAACATTGGCGTGAGATATAATTTCTTGGTGAAAGGAGAATCAAAGGTAAACAAAGTGGGTATGGCGGGCAAACCCAAAGCGATATGTTTCTGAAGCCGGTTCCTTGAGCAAGTTTCCAACATTATTTGGTAGAACCACATCTGTCATTTAGGGTGCATGCGAATGCGTTCATGTACATACGGCACATATGTTTCACTGTCTGAGCTATACGGTACTTCAGTACATTTAGTGCGTTACAGTAGCGTCCCAGGCACATACAGTACTGGGTATATCAGTGCGATTTTTAGGTTATCTGTTTTCCGGGGAGGATCGTTTTACGGTTGTTGGCATCTTGGAAGAATTAGTCAATTGAAATTTGTTGACATGCGCTTGAATTTAAGTTGAGCAAAGTCCGTATAAAAACTTTAGGGTTTAGTTTGATAGTTAGTCTATATAAATGTCTTAGCTTTTCTTAGTTTTCCTTACCAAATAGTTGTTAATTGGTTTACTTGACGTCTTGTATTACTAAAACATTTCGATTAAATTTTGTATTTTTCCCATTTGTTATAGTGAAATTTCTTGTGGCTTTTCCCATTGATTAGTGCTAACACATTGTAAGGGATACCACATAAAAATCTTTGTGTTCTTTCTTTCAAATCTCTTACTTAATTCCTATAAGTCTTTGTTATAACAAAATCAATAACATATTTTACCTATATGCTCTTCAATCTCATCAATTTTTCCCAAAAACATATGTTTCTTTTTTTCTTCTTGCATGTCTATTATGCAATTGATAAAGTAATATACTGGTCTTTATGTTTCTAATATTGTTTAGTAATAATTCCTTGTTACTTGGAGAAGATATGTCAGTTTGTGGTAATGGAGTTTGAAGCAGCTTAATCTACAAATTTTAATTTGTCTTTTTTTGTCTACTAATAAAAAACTATTTTTGTTAGAATTTACAACCGTGCATTGCATGTGGAGAAAATAGTGGAATAAAATAATAATAAAATATATATCATTAGTTTTATATGGTAATAAAAGGTAATAGTTTATGCAACAGAAATGCACGCGAGATTACTAGATTTTCTTCACTATATATATATATATATATATATATATATATATATATATATATCTCCTGTATGTAGTAATATAAATAATATATAGAAAAACGATGACTTTCTTGTATATAATAATACAAGTTTCTCCATAGAGAGAATAGAGCAGCACTCATTGTAATAGATTTATTTTAAATTATTTGTAATAATATATATATATTTTGAATACACGTTTTTCAACGAGTGGTATCGAGTCGAGGTTCGTTAGGAGAATAAAATGAATATAATTCAACGCAAATTTCCAAAATTGGCGGCCACAATTATGAGAATTGGAATATACAAATGAACTCGATTCTCAGATATCACAGGATATAGTTGAAAATGGAGTGGCTGAGCCGAAAATCTTCTTTGCTAAAATACCTCTTCCGAATCTTTGAAAAGAACGGCGCTAAGAATTCTACTTAAAAAGGACAAGAAGGAATTATTTATAATATTTCAAGGAGTTGATGAATCAACCTTTGAAAAAATATCAGAGGCAAATACATCCAAAGAAGCGTGGGTGATTTTACAAAAATCATTCCAAGGTGTTGAAAAAGAGTGAAGAGTACGACTTCAAGTACCGAGCAAATTCGAAAAATTAAAAATGAAAAGTTAGAGAATATTTGTGAATATGACACTCGTTTGACAAGCGTGACAAATGAGATAAAAAGAAATGGAGAACAAGTTGATGGCGTCAAGGCCATTGAGAAGCAACGCTCTGCATTGACAGAAAGTTTGATTATGTTGTTATTTCCATCGAAGAATCAAAGAGTTATCAACAATTTTGATTGATGAGCTTGTAAGGTTCTCTCCAAGCTCGCCCAGACAACGAATGAACATTATGATGATACAAACCATTTAGAAAAGCGTTGCAAAGAAAGTGTCCATTAATAAAAATCAAAGCGTGTAGTTATATCACACATAAAGAAGGTGGCTTCGGAGGAAACTATCGAGGTGGAAGAGGATGTGGAAGGAAACCTTTCAGAGGCAGAAAATGAAGGCTATGATGCTTACGGTACGTGAGTGAGAATTTTAGAAGCGGGGAAGAGCGGATATCAACAGCGAAGTGATAAATCGCGGCTTGATGTTACAACAATTGTAACAAATATGGTCATTTAGGTTATGAATGTCGATCGACACCTGATCAAACAACAAATAATTTTCTGATACTAGATGAAGAAAAAGTTGAATACACTATATTTCTAATATATAATGAAAATGAAAGTGCATGAAATATTTGGTATACCGGCGGCGCAAATAATCACGTGTGTGGTGAAAGGATCTATTCCTGAGAGAGTTGGATGAAGCGATCCAATGGAGAAGTTACTTTTGGTGATTCATGAAGGTTCATCTAAGGAAAGGCAAGATAATGATTGTCTTAAATATTGGAAAATAAATTTATAAATAATATTTATTATATACCTACTGCGTTGAAGAAACAACATCATTAGTCTTGGACAACTTCTAGAGAAAGGGTATACATAAAATGAGAGAACTCTCTATCAATAAGAAATCAAACTAGAATTAATTACAAAATTTGATATGACCAAGAATCGACTTTTCACAGTGGACATAGTAGGATAGATAAATTCTTGAAGTCAGGTCATTAAAATGACTCGTGGATATGACATATGAGATTTGGTCACCTTGGATTCTTGGCATTGTCAAAACAAAGATGATTCACGGTTTGCAAATAAATGAATCAAACCAATTGTGTGAAGCATGTGTTAAGAAAACAACATAGACAAGGTTTTCTATTGGAAAATCTTGGAAACAAAATGACCTCTAGAAATTGTTCATGCAGGACCAGGTAGTCAGTTAGACGTTGCATTATTTGGTGGGATCGAATTATTACATAACATTTATTGATAATTTCGGCCCGAGAAAAAGTTGGAGTATATATTTTGAAACAAAAAACAAAGGCTCTTGATAAATTCAAAGGATTCAAGCGATAATTAGAAAGAAAGTGGACAATTGCAAGATACTCGAGATCAGATAGAGGAGGAGAGTATACTTCAAACTTGTTTAAAAGCTTATGCAGAACACATGGAATCAATCATCAGTTGACAAAATCATATACTCCTGCAATGAGAATGAGGTTCTTGAGAAAGAAAGAATCATCACGAGTCTTGGCAGCAAGAGGTATGATAAAGAAAAACACATGTCAAAGAACCTTTTGAAATTTGAAGCCATCTTATGTGCGGGTTTATTCTTGAATAGTTGTCCAACCAAAAGTGTCAAATACAAGACTCCAAATGAATCATAGATGCAAACCATCAATTGGACATATCAAAATTTTGGATGTATTGTATGCACATATTCGATCGAGAAGAAAAAAGCTAGATGACAAAGGCAAACGCATCTTAAATTTGGATATGACAAAGAAGCAAAGCTTACGGAATCTATAATCCGGTGACAAGAGGAATTTAATTATCTCTCATGATGTTGAATTCGATGAAACAGATTACTGGAGATGGAGCGATGAAGAAAGAAATATTGCAGGTCTATTTTTTAATGATGATGATGAAGGTGTTGACCCCAACACTGAAGATGATGGAAATGATGATTCGACTCCTCCACAAAGTCCGATTCAAACTCCTCAATCAACCCCAAGAACGTTAGGAAATAGCAACAATATGAATAATACCGATGGATTCGGGGGCATACGAGAGAAAAACACGAAGACTAGATGAAATCTATGATGCAACAAGTCCGGTTGGGAATTTTGATTATTCATTATTTTGTTTAATGGTTGAATGTGATCCAGTAACATTTGAGGAAGCTACTGAAGAAAGTAAATGGAACAAAGCAATGGATGAAAGATTGGGTACAATCAAGAAAAGAGAATGATGTAGGAACTAAATCTTTCAAAGGACACAAAAGCCAGTAGGTGTCTGAAGAAAAATACGAACTAGATCAAATCTATGATGCAACAAGTCCGATTAACGTAAGACTAACCAAGAAGGAAAAGTGGAAAAGCACAAGGCAAGACTGGTTGCTAAAGGCTATAAGCAGAGATATGGGATTGACTATGATGAGTATTTTCTCGGTTGCAAGTGATACCGTTAGACTTCTTATGATCGCGGCCAGAACCATGGAAGATATATCAAATGGATATAAAATCGGCATTTTAAATGGTTATCTCAAGAAAAGTATATATTGAGCAACCACCTGGATATGTTGAGAAGATCTGCAATAAAGTTTACAAACAAAGAAACCTTTATGCAGTTGAAAGCGAAGCTGCGGCTTGGAACTCCTGAGTTGATGGGCCTTTCGGAAGAATGGTTTTGTAAAGTCCTCTGACCATGATCTTTACACAAAAAATAAGTTCGGGGGAGATATGATGATAGTTTGTTTATACGTGGATGACGACATGATCTTTACGAGCTTGACCCTAGTATGTTGTGGTTTAAGAAAGTAGTTGATGAATTTGAAATGGCCGGATATTGGTCGGATGTCTTTACTTTCTTGGTGTTGAAGTCAAACAAAATAAAAATGGAATCTTTATGTCACAAACAAAATATGCAGAGGAAATACTAAGTAAGTTTAGAATGAAGAGTGCAAGCCGGTAAAATATATCGGTAAAGTAGGAATATGATGAACCTTTCGATAAAAGAGTCGGTAAATCCGACATTGTTCAAGAGTCTAGTTGGAAGTTTGAGGTATCTAACTTTCCTCTTCGGATAATATGTATGCGGTTGGACAAATAGCGGATACATGGAAAAACCAAGCAAAGATCATTCATTGCAGCCAAAAGGATTTTGAGATATATCAAAGATGCAGCGAATATGGTTTATTTTATCTGGCGTTCTCAGATTCAAAGTTAGTTGGCTACTCAGACAGTGATTATGGTGGTGACTTGGATGATGGAAAAAGTACTTCCGGATACGCATTTCATATCGGTTCAGCAGTATTTTCATGGTCATCGAAGAAGCAACAAACAGTTGCTCTCTCAACATGTGAAGCAGAATATATGGCAGTAGCTGCATGTACATGTCAAGCAATATGGTTGAAGTATATTTTGAGTGAGTTATATTATTCAAAGGAAGAACCAGTTACTATATATGTTGATAACAAGTCAGCCATATCACTTGCAAAGAAATCCGGTATCACATAGTGAATTAAACACGCTACATATAAAATATCATTTCATCGGAAGAGTACGTAAAGGACAAATTATGGGCGGTACCTTGCAGGCGGGAGTCAATTAAGCGAGATATTTTCTGAAACAGATTAAAGACGAAGTGTTTGAGTAAAGAAAAGCTCGAAGATCTGTCGCGTTTGAGGGAAGTGATAGAATTTAATGCGCATTGCATACTGCGGAGAAAATAGTGAATAAATAACAATAAAATATACATCATTAGTTTTGTATGGTAATAAAAGATAATAGTTTATGCAACGAAATACAAAGCGAAGAGATTATCAGATTTTTCTTCGCTATATATATATATATATATATATTTCCTAGATATGTGTATGAATTATTTGCTAATTTTTTCTTTACGAAATCTTGGATTCAATCTTAAGGAAGCGGAAATGCAAAAATTAAAATTTCTTGTTAAATTTACAATCTTTATGATCATGGATTGATGCGGGGGGGATTGTTATGTTATTAGTAATTATAATTCTTAAAATTAGTAATCAAAATAATGTTAAAATTATTAAATTATCATTTAATTATTTGATTAATTTTGATTTGAAGGTTTGAAAGAGTTAGCAGTCACAAGTTTAGAGTTGAAGATTAAAGCTTGAGGTTCAAGTTTCAGAAATAAAATCAAGATAAAGTTTTTTCTAGTTAGATTCATGTAATTGTAAATACTCATATATATGAAGAATAAATTATTTAAATTCTGATTAAGTTGAATTATTTAATTTTATTTATATATATTTTATATTAATTAAATATTAATGAATATTCAATAATAAAAATCAAAATAAATCTTTATTTTTTCAATATAAAGATCTTTTTTTACATTACATTAGATTTGAGCGTCACAAATGGAGTTTTATTTATCAAACTACAAATAACAAAGAGCTTTTTTGTTACACAATGTGAAAAGCGTAACAAAGCATTTGTTCTGAGAATGTAAGCGTAACAAAAAGCTTTTATTCTTGCTTATTCAGCGTAACAAATGCTTTTGCATCTCACTTTTACCACGACGAAAAATGCGTAACGAAAGCTCTATCGTTAAGCTTTTTTGGCTTTTGTTACATTTTTTCTTTGTTGTAATAACAAGCCTCTTTTTTGTAGTGATTGAAGAAAATGGAGAAGACAACCAAATGTTTTTTTAGACATTATAATTAATTTTGTTTTGCAACCTAATTAAAATTACACTTTGTGTTGAATGGGTTGTATAATATTATGTTGAATTGGTTTCGTAATACTATATTGAATGAATTTTTTTAGAATTATAGTATTGTGTTGTTAGAATAATTATTTTGCATGTTGTTTAATGTTTTGCGGTGGTTAAACAAGTGTTTAGATATAGTAAGAAATAGTTTTAAAAAAGTGTAGTTTTGAAACCAATTATTAGAATTAATAATAATTTAGTTTTGAATCTCAATTTGTGTGATAAACATTGTAAAGATTGAGTTTTTAGATATGAAATATTAAATGTTTGGAATATTTTTGCTTAACTATGTCTGTTTTGAATTATTATGTCATTGGAATATTGTTGGTTGTTTTGAATTATTGTCTTTGGAATATTTTGTTGTAGATTTATTAAAAATAGGATACCAGTACATATAAGATGGTGGGTTTTCAATATAGGATCAGGATACACTAAAAGAACTAATGGTGGGATTTCAGATTGATGTGTCAATGTGTAGATTAGTAGATGATTGAATATTAGGGAGGGTACTAATATTCAAATTGATGTTCATTTGAAAGAACTAATTGTGGTATTTCATAGAAGGTTCGATCTCGCATGACATGAGCCGATTGGATTTTAGTTAATGCACTAACATTTTGTACATGTTTGATGGGTGATGAGAGTTCATACAAGGGATAGGCGACATCCACTGGGACCGTCGTTTAGTATAGGATTGTAGCGAGAGGAGGTGGAGTAAGACATTGAAGCATGTATAGCGAGAAAATAAGGAGGTTGAGGATAGGCGATATCCCTAGACATCGTTTAGTCTAGGATTAACATTTTGAAATATATGGCCATACATGTTACTAATGGAGTGGTATCCATTCTGTTATATGAAATACCTCATACTAGTATGTGTTGGTATATATATGTTTATGTTAGTTATGTACTTCTAGTTTGTGATTTATTCTTTTTTACACATATCTTAGCCTGTTATATTCTTATAGCATCTTGTTTCACATTTATTCATGCTATTAATAAAGAATATCACGAAATTGAATCATATATATTGGTTTCGGTATTTCATTTAAAGTAATTCGTATTTGTTATGTTGCATGACATATATTACTTATTATATTATAATACATATATTCATAGGATAAATTGATATTCATTACGTCAATTGAAATACCACAAATTAGATATATCTTGATTTTTGCATTTTCATGTATAAACAATAGAAACCGTTAATAAGTTTTCGAATTTGAAGAAAAGTTTCTACTCCATATATTTGAATTCGAGTTTTCGGATCTATGATGATGAATAATTAGAGTAAAATTATATTGAATGTTTTAAAAATTGAATTATGAATCATCTAAACATAAAACTATAATCTAAAAGGAAGGAAAATAAAAACAATAAAATCAAAAAGGTAAAAATCGAATTGGAGTAAAATTAGGCAACAAATCCGGGAATAGATTGTGCATGCTATAATTGTGGGAAGTTTTTTTTAAATGCAAAAAAATAAATTCTACAAATACCCCTATTCAATATTAGCCTTGATTAAATGGTGATCAATGATCAATAATCACCAAATTCTAATTTAAAAAAAAAAAAACTCAAGTTATGCATACTACTCTTCTACTATCTCAACATACTACTAAGGTAATCTTTAATACTACTCTCAAGTCTCTAACCTCACACTACTTAACTACCAATACTCAACCCATACGTTTGCACTAAAGCTTCCAAGAATAACTACTCTGCTGCCTCCATTTTCTATACCATTCTCTTCAAATAATATTAATCCAATCCATCCCTCATTTACTAACATGAGGCCTTAGATGAGGAAAACAAGACTGTGACATTCAGATTGAAGGAGATCTGAAGGATTTCTTCAAGACACTTAGTCTACACATTCATGTGGAAACTCATGGTATCAACAACCTTGTAACATGGACCCTTGAGTACGAGAAGCTGGTTAAGGATGTCCCAGATCCAGTTTTACTTATGGAATTTTGCATTCATGTCACAGAAGATATTGAAACTCACCACCATGCCAAGAAGTGATAAACTATTTCCATGCTTTGTGTGATGATAAAATAATAATATTATTAGCATGGTGTGACAAAAAATAATGATGTGTGATGTCTTTTGTGCCCAAAATAAAGCAAAGGTCAAATAAAGAAGTATCAATGATTGAGTTTGAGTGTGAGAAAAGATTGGTTTATGAAGCATTATGGACATATCTTGTTCATTTGTACCAATGAATACTTCGTGTGTGTCCTTATTATGAGTAACATTGTGAGCTCATCTGAATATCATCATCATGCGCCTCCATCTCTATCTTAATTGTGTTTCTGCTTAATTAAGTTTGGTTTAGGTGTTCTCTATTGGAAATTAAATACTTCTTTGGTATTGTTTATTTTATCAATACAATTTTTTTATTATATCAAAATATTTGATTATTTATTTTATTAATATAATTTTTGCATTAGAGTTATAAAAAATCGCTATTGTATAATTCTGTGTAACATGAATCAACAAGAAGAAATGATGTCTTCATTCTATAATTCTGTCTATATTGTTCACTTTCTTTGGAGAATACCCAACTTAATTACATAGTTTATATAGAGCTTGAACAAACTATTGGGCAATCTTCTACATACACACATTTGTTCAATTGTAATGTAATTTAACCACAACATACATGATATGAAAATATAATACACCAAGAAGCTAGGCATCCATGCTTGAGTCTAGAGCCCTTTAGCTCCTTCAACATGAACCCACTCAATTTGAATCTCAAGTTCTCCACATTCAACATTTTTCAACTTGAGACGCAAGTCCTGAGTCATCTTCCCATTATTCCAGACGACACAACTCTCTTTGGAGAGGCAATTGTTTTCACTCGGTTGAACTCGGTCGACGCTTGTCCCATCTGGAAGGTCTTTTAGCCGCATCCTTATGCATTCTACTAGCTTTGTAAAGCTGAATTCTGCTTCCCCCATTTTATCATCACCTGTAAATGTATCCTTGTCATACACTGTCTGCAAAACAAAACAGAAAAATCATTTAGATTTTCGTAGTGTGCGTATAATCGATCATTTTTACCGATCAAAAACCTCTAATATCGGATCATATATACCTCCCTTCCATACCTACTTCTACACTTCATGCTTATAATATAACATGCAATCGCAGAGCTTAAAAGAGAAACCAAAGAGGGCGGAGATTGCCTTTCAACTTCAAATTTCTTTAATCTACCTTGCAATTACAAGTTATTTAAACATAATATAGTAATTTTTCCTCTTCAATAATAACTAATTAAAAAAAATATTGAAATAGGTTGAACGTCTTCAATCCGATCCCCTCAATTTTGGTTCAAAATCCGCTTATGTATGGTATGCAATTTTTTCAAGCATGCATATATATAATCATAGAAGGGAGGTGGGTGATCTTCTCCTCAAAACGATACCAATCAACAAGATAATTTATTAATTTCAAAATAATTAAAGATTAATAGATTAATAATACTCACAAGAGTAACTGGACGAGTAATATTCTTGATAGGAAGATTCAAGTCCTCATTCCAAGCAGGATTGCAGTTGCGCTTCACAACACGAGTCTTCACCCTCTGTTTTCAACATCAAAACCCTTGCATTAATGATGAATTAACCCCTAGGATGGACTAGATGAGTCTCAACTTTTGTAAACCTATGTAGGGCTATATTCGAATCATGAGATCATTAATACTATTAATAAAAATCAATTTTATCATTTTCAAGATTCTCTACATTATTTCCATACAGGGTTTGTTAAACTGAATGTGGCTGACCACTATTAGAAAAATCTTGTATAGGGGCTAGGGCTATAATAATAAGCGACAGGGAAATGACCAAAAGTTTTGACGTTCAAACTTTTTTTCCGTTATCATGACTAAAGTTGTAAATAACATTTGATGGTTCATAATGGTGAAATTCAAAAAATTCGATATTTACCGCAACGTTATGTAACGTTACACTACCACGACGAGATGCTATATATATCCAGATTATTTACTGCTATTTACAACCACGCTCATGACATCTGTATATCAATCTAACCAGAACATTTTCAGATCATAATGTCGTTTCCTGTCATTTATAATCAATACTGTCGTTTCTATGCAAACGATGTTCATTTGAGCCGATATTTAGCATTATTGCTCACCTTTCTAACAAAAATCCACATTATATAAATAGATGCAAAACGAATTCAGCCCCCAATCTCATCATCATTAAACATACATACAAAGGGCTTATGAAGATCGTCAAATAATGATAAGACATATATAAAACAAGAAAAAAGTATAAAATAGATTAAACAAATTAAAGAGTTACCAGGTCATCTATAGAGGCAACAACGTAAGGATCACTGCTAACGGTGTCACGTATAGCGAGGTTGATACCTTTTTGAACCTTGACCTTAAGAAGCCCAAAGATATTAGAATTCTTAGAACTCATTGGAGAATTCAAAGCTTTTTCAAGTTCTAAATTTTGAGAAATTGAAGTGGCAAGAATTGTTTTTTATTTTTTTCCATTTTTTTGGTTGAATGAAGTGTGTAGGGGAGGCAAATATGTGGGGGGCCGATAACATCGGATCGAGGTCCACGGTAAGAATCTTGCATGTATCTCTCACCACACACCAATACACCATATGCATGCATACAAGAGGACATATGTTTAATGTGCATTCGAATTAAAATAATTTGTCAATATCCGAATTCAAATTTATCGAATTGATTTTAACATGTTCTCGAACCTGATTAAGTACATTGGTATATTCGTATTGTGAACGAATATTAACTCAAATATCGTAGAGAGTTGTATTTGAAAAGTTCGAATATGTTTATTTAATTTTTCGTTCAAAATTAATATGAATGTAACTATGTTCTTGAACTTTTTGATAAAAACAGATTTTTAATAGAAAGATTGATTTTTTATGGGATTTGTAGACATCGAAAATTTATTGAAATAATAATTAAATTGATCAAGACGAATTAATCAAATTGAGTAAAAATCGAGACCACTCGAACCTAAATTCAAATCAAACTCTCGTCGAACAAGGGTTCGAGAATTAGGCCACGAAATTGGTGGAAATAAAAATAAGGGGTTTTACATTAATTAACCCTAATTTTTAAACTCGAACAAGGGTTCCAGAGAAAATAGTTCCAAATTAAATGTCTATTAAAATTAGGGCTCGAAAATCCTCAATTTTATTGGTTAAATTTGGTCATGGGGCATAAAATGAAGGTTTCGGAAGCCACGTGGCTCAAAATGAAAATTTTAAAAAGAACGAGATTTAAAATGAAGATTCCAGGAAGTTTGGGGTTAGAATTAAAAGCTCCAAAAGTTCAGGGACCCCCTAAATTGGCGCCAGTTGTGCTTTTTGATTAACAGTCCAGATCTTGCCTAAAAAAATCAACTCTTAAGATCACGATCACCAAAAAACAGCCAAATCGGAGGCAGTATTGACCGGAGGCCTATCTCGCTTATTTTCGAAAATTTCTCAAAAACACTGAGAAAATACGAGGAAAACTTATACGAAATTTCTCTAAGTTAAATATTTTAAACATGAAGCAAAAACACCGCGTGGTAGGCTGGAAGACACCTCGAGGCTGACCAAAATAGGAACCTAAAATAATCGTTTGCAAGCATGATGATTCTTCGGGGTTTGAGCGAAATGCGATGAGAATCTAACGTAAGTTTCTCGAGAATGCTTTTGAATATTCAGATTAGCTACATAGCCCACTGATTATTCAAAAACTGGATGAACATCTAATAAATCTCGGTGATAATCATCAAGTTCGAGATAGGAATAAAGCTGAGCGTTGATCACATGGCTGGATGCTTGAAAAACTTCCTTCTTAAGGCCACTGTCTGGTCGATGATTAATAAATCCAACAAGGTTGAGATGCTCCACTTCATACGTCGTCCTCTACAACAACACTGCGCTAAGGCGTTGTAGTACAAGCAAAAGAAACTACCTTCATTAACCTTTGTTTGTTATCGGCTCCATGCAATTTTATGACTCGGGAGTCATATCCCAAATCGAGTCGCTAGAAGATAGTGGCCTTCGAGCTACAAAGGGTCTCGTCATAAATCCCCTCTTTGTAGAGGTGAAGTCCCACCATCGTCACCAAATCCTGTGCAAATGCTTTATTAAATTCATCCAAGTCTAAAGTAGACTAAGTCCAAGTCAGACTTGAATCGAGTCGATACGGTAACGAGGAGAATGTAACTAAAGAGAACCACGACTCGGGCCAGTATCGGCTGAATCAGGGCCAGAGTCTCGGTCAATTAAGACTAGAACACATATCCCGGCTAAATAGAGAGCACATATCAACTCAAGTCGAGCAAGCAGACCAGACAATCTCACCAAATCGTCATCAAGCAGCTTAGGAACTTCGTAGTTTGAATGATCGATCCTCTTCGATTTGATAAAGCATTAGAAATATGAGATATTTGAAATAGTGCCGTTGAACAATTCGATTGTACAACCGATTTACTCATTTAAGTTTAAGTTCGTATATACATTCGATTATGTAGTAATGTTTGTATTAGGATATTCGAGATGACATTAGGGGTTATGATGGCTTACTAGGATCCTCTCATAATCAATGTACTAATATATAATGCTCGGTTAACATTAGTTAGTAAATGGCTTTGTCAATCGAGAATAAGAGTCGTAGCTTTACAAGCAGCCAGTCATAATTTAATTATAATTTTTAGGGTTTAAAATGAAACTATGTAAGAACATTGGGGCAAAATTTCAATTGTTGAATTTATGCATGTTGGACTCTTATAGGAAGAGGAAACTTCGAATTTTCTTTTTGTAGAATCATTATTTGAATATTCTACTTAGCTTTTATGTGCCTTTATTTTAGGGATAAGAAGTGAGAAAATTCTAGAACCTTCCCCATCCCTTTTGGTCGACTAAAACATATAGGAAAAGAGGTGGCATTTTTACTTAAAACTCTAATATTTTAGTTATAGTTGATGAAGCTAAATTTGGTAGAATGCCTATAAATGAGACCTTTCATGAAGAAAAAGGTATTCATTCACTTTTGATAGTCACTTTGTGAAAAGTAAAAGCTCTCTCTCCCTGTTCTCTATTTAGTTCGACTATTAATTTAGTAAAAATTTCATTGAATTTTACGCTTAACCTCGACTATAGTTCAATATTTTAAAGAGTTACAGCAAAACCTCGGACTTGTTAAGCTTGTTGGTGTGGACAATCTTAGAGGCGTGCGCTTTGGATGCTGCGTGGGGTCTTGATTACAATATTCGTTTCTACTGCATTTATTTATTCTAGAAAGAATGGTACACATATAATCTGTCTCTTTAATTGTGTTATACAGCGAGAGTAGTGATCATGGGATTCGTATCCAAATAGTATTATTAGAATATTATTTATACGATAGAAACACCAGCAGTTGCCTCGAGCCGGATTACTAGATTGTATTTATGTAATTAATGTGCTGCATGAATTTCATACGTTCGAATACATGCTATATTTTGCTTTATGTTAATCTTTAAACTTGTTTATGCATGAATGTCAATTAAATATGATTAATAGTTAGTCAATTTCGAAATTAATATATTGTAATATTAAAATAATTTTCTGATTAATTGTTGTATCGAAAAATTATTTAATTGAGTCGAAAAACATAAAAGTCGAATTCACCATCACCTCTCGGGAGGTGGAACGTGTGAAACACACGTCCACCCGACCTGAGCCCAAGATGGTTTTACGTCTATGGTTTTGAGCCTTAGGGTTCAAACATGTTCGGGCCGTTCGGCTCGGCCCGTTTATCGTTCGGTTGGACTTTTAAACCGACCCGTTTATCGTTCGGTTGGACTTTTAGGCTGGTCAGGAGATGTTGGACATCTATTAAATTGATTCAAAATTAATTTCATCTCGGGATTAATTTGTTCGAATTTAATTTATTACTGATAAATATTTGATTAAATTAAAATTTGTTGTTTAATATGTTAAAAGAATATAATAAGAAATAGACATAAAAAGAATATTTAATTAAGATATAAGTATAATATTATTTGATAATTAAATACTCATATACATTGGCATAAAATTTAAATTTAAATTTTAAATAGCGGTGTTTATATTATCGATAATAAAATAATAGTATATAATTCGATTAATAAATATCTACCTATTCGATTTAATCATCCATGCTATACATGTATAAATATAATTTAGATAATTAATTTATTCATATAATATATGTTTAGATATATTGATGGATGCCATGAAATTATGATACATTTTGCTTGTATTTTAGAAATACGGCATGTATAGTTTAAGCAAAAGATTAATGACTTTTGTGATTAATTGTTATTTAAGCTGTAAATAATTAATTAAAAGATGAGACCCAACTAGAGATCATAGGAAAAATAGTTAATGTAGTTAAGAACTAGAATAAGTTTTCGTATTTTTCCATGTAAGTCGTACCATATATCTCGAGTGTTATATTTAGTCTTACAATTGATGTGATATAAATTTAGCTTGATAAAATATATGTCTTAGCATAATCGTAAGTATGACTAAGTATAACTAATCCCACCATTAAGTTAAGTAATATTGTCACACCAAACTCTAAAGTCGAAGGAGGTCACTTAGGCTAACGGACATGTTAGTATGACATCGTTCGTGCGTAGGATGCTTCCTCGATGGAAATGCGAGCGATTCCCGAGTACAGACTCCGGCCGACTCATCCATTACGAAATTGTCGCCGGTGGTTTGGTTACTTAAGCGTTTAATGTCCGGACATCGGGCGTTGATAAAGGAGTCATATCGTTATGTTGAACTTTTAGTGATGCCAAAATTATGTTTATGCTAAGTAGTGTTTGATGCCTACCCATATAATCGAGATTCGATCGTGTAGAATGTGGTATACTTTATGTTTTTCGGTGGATTGTAAGCACTAGTATTAATGTTCTATTATTTGTATTAGAACTTTCTTTATATAATAAAACTGAATTATTATTTGTTTCACGTACATACGTAGTCAAAATGACCACAACACTAACAAAGCTCTCCGATCCGCATTGGAAAATGCAAAGCCCAGGCAACATAAATTTCTAGATTGGGCTAGGAACTTGAGAGGCCAGCTCTCAAGTCTGAAAAGAACCGAATACGTGCTAGCCGAGCTTCATTCAAAACTGAAGAGGTGATGAGGAAGCAGCTTTCTTACCAACGGCATGGGGCAGTGCTCGTGTCAATACTGTCTTGTGAATCGAATCTTGATTCAATTTGAAAATTCGGTGCTTACAAGGCGTATAAGCTGAAAAAATCTATTTCCAGAAAGCGGCACGTAATGGAGATAAACCTTTGTTTGTGCTTCATTGATTATAGGCTGAGCGATGGACAACACGAGTCCCCATGTCATAAAGATGATAGGGCTAGTCGGTAGGCTTGACTCACTCGGCTCACACATCTCAAAGGAGGCTGACTTGATGGCGTCATCAAGTTGTTGCGACTCGTGCGGCAACTTTGTGATGAACTTTAACATGCATCGGTTCCATAAATTAGATTTATCGAAGTTGCATGGTATAATCATCAATGATGAAGCAGAGGCCTTAAGAGGAAAAATTTGCTAACTACATTCGATGGTACAAAACAAGAAGAATCGAGAAAAAGCGACCATGGAAGGCTTATAAGCCAACCACGGCAACCTCAAAGGCATCCAAGAAGGATGCCAAGAAGAATGATAAATGTCATCGTGTAGGTTATAGAGCCTTTGGAAGGCTGTAAGAAGTACTTGGCGAGAAAGAATAATGGAACTAGTACCATTCGACTCTGGTATTTCACGTTATAACTCTAGAGAAACGTTTTACTATGATACATGGTGTAGACAGTTCAGAACACTCATATTTGTCGAAAAGTTCGGCACACCTTGAGAATAAGGAGGCAATTTGGAGAAAGGCGAAGTGGACTTGAGGGTTGGCAATGGATCAAAAGTTGATGCTACCTACACTGGGTCTACTAATATTCATTACCTACGGGTTTAAATCTTGTTTTGTGTTGGAAATCAATGAGAATTGATTCTATTTATTATGCCCGTTGCGACAGTGCATCAATTCATTTACCGTTTTAGGTTAAATGTGATTATGAGAGCAGTGTTCAACTTAGTAATTGTATATTACTAGTGTGGAGTTCTCACGTATTGGGGATTTATGAGCGTGCTAAGATCTTACTCATTAATCGTTATAATAATAGTAATTGGTCAGTGTGTTATTATTATACAACTTACTATTATACGAGCCTAGAGTGCTATGAGTGGCGTTGAATTATATTTCATGTATGAAATTAAATAGAAGCGTATAATTGAGAAATATTTCTCAATTAAGGGAATTCATGAAATCATGATTGAACAAATAAGTCAATTAAATTATTTAATTGGTTCGAGAATAATTTAGTATTTATCAATAACTTGAAAGATTATTGATGACTCGTACTATTTAATTAAGCTAATTAAATAGTTCAACTCATTAACAACTCATTAGTGTCTTACTTGAACTAATAGGGATTAACTGTTAACCTATGGCCGTCGTTAGAGGGGAGTGAATAAGGATTAAGGGTAGTTGACCGCTTTTGACTTATACAAATTTTAGTTCAAGTTTCACGTTAATAGAGCTTCAGCGATTTGTAAAACAAATGCGGAATAGGCTAAAGTAGTATTAACACCCTCAAAATGAATGCTAGGGCCAAGGTGAAACAATAAAGCAGATCCTTGTCGTTATGTGCAATAAAGCGTCAAAATTCATTTTGGTGATAATTGTATTAGCTTCGTTTCATGCATAATGCGATTAAGTCCATTCATGACTATTGATCCAATCTAGCAATCTATTAAACATACCACAATTCAATACATAGATATACTAGGTAGTTTAAGATATTCTTGATAGCAAGTTTAATTATGATTTGATCGATTAGGAATATAACAATTAAGTTCATTGATCGAAATCAAATATCCTAATCATGAATATTGAATTAAGATCAACATAGGATATTCTATTTTAGCTCAAATTAAACTTTATATCAATTTAACACAATAAATTCAATTATATGCCGACATATTCAATAAGCGTATAAACTAGCATATAATGAATCTAGCAATTCTAGAATATATATGATATGTGCAATAAAGTAAAGTAGGGAAAAGAAGATACAAACAAACACGTGTTTCACGAGGTTATTAATCTACATCCCCGACAAGGCTCCTCACACTTGGGCTTTCACTAGAATCACTAGATGGTGCTTCTTCAAATGTTGGTGAATCTGGAATAACTTACAACTCTTAATCGCCAACTTCTGGATTAATACCACTAGGGCAAGGACACACCGGTTTCAAGCCCAATCAAATCGGAGATGCAACTCCTCTACCTCGAGCACTCTATGTCCTATTGCTTGAGCACTAGCCTCAACACTACGACAATCTACTCGATTCCTAGCTTGAGTAAGCCAAGCAACACCTCGGACCCTCGAGCGTCTAGTATGAAGAACAAATCCCAACTTAATGGGACATCTCTTTATAATTTAGAGACGGTTGTTTTATCCCAATTTAAATGCTCCTCAATGAGCTACAATAGGATTATAATTTGGCACAATTTATAACTCCTTTACATTGAGTAGATAATACATGAAGCTTGTTCGACTCCTTGTTGAGTAGATAAGACTTTGGCTTGAACTCCCCATTTGAGCATTTTCATCAAACACCTTGAATGCTCTTTAGTTTTCATTCACCATTTCAAAGGTTTAGCACAAACCAAACTCACTCTCTTTGATAAATCTAATTAAAGCTCATGTGTTTGAGGAGATTTGGTGTTTAAAGATGAAATGAGTATAAAACTTATTTAAATTGTTTGGGAAAAGTTGGGGAAAAGTTGGAAGATTTGGTATTTAAGGGTGAGAAAATGGAGTTCAAGCGGGGCCACAAGCGGCTATATTTTGACACCATCGAGACCTCATCGAGCTAGGTCTCATTGAGTCTAACAGAAAGAAAAACATAGCTTGGTCATCAGGACCCATCGAATTCGATGAGCGAGTTCCAAAACTTAAAATCGCATTTCCTGACTTAGTTATAACTCCGATTTGGCAGTTCAAAAAAGCGATTGAAACTCTTTTCAAAACCTTTAATAAAATAATTCAAACATCAGTTTATACACATTAAGGTGCAAATATTTTCTTTTGACAAACATTCTTAAAAAATATTGAAGCAGTTAAGATCTTTTTAGTAAAAATGATTTGAAAATATCTACCATAAATAGGCTTAATCAAGATCAAGGAAAGAAAGTAAAGTAAGATTCAAGCCATAAATTTTACCTAATCTTCGGCTTGCATCCAAGACTCGTCTCTTCCGATCTTGATTCTTCGTGAACTTTTCTTCTTGGTCCTTTCATGACCGGTAGATGGACGATCTTCTTCTTCATCGCCATTCTTCACTTTGAAGCTTTGTATGGTTGATTCTTCTTCTATCTCACCATACTCATATTTTGGCATTGCAAAATCACCTTGAAGCTCATGACATTTCTTCATTAATAAATGCCTTGATATTGCTTGTTTGATATTAATGTCAACTTTAGTCAATGACACCTTTTCTAACATACCTATGAAATAAATCCTTAAGCACATATGTTAGATAGTAAATCAATGTTTAAGTCATCATTAAAACAAGGTCTCTGGGACTCGTAGTCAACGTGCGAGTCAAGCTATTTTATGGTTGCTTATCGGGCTTGTTTAACACAGCCTATATAAAACAAACTTTGAGGTTTTATGACATAAGTTTGAAAAATATTTTCATCAAAAACCTAGGTAGCCTTGGCGAAATTCTCCCAAAAGATTTTTGGGTTTTTTAGTTTCTTGTTCAGCGCGTTTGCTAAGCATAGTTCTTGATTCAACCTCTCTGGTGTGGACCAACTAGAGATATCATCTGATTGATATTGCAACCAGTGAAGGGAAGTCAAATTCCGTTGTGAATTTGAGCGTGTCGTTTTTGTGAATTTGCCATTTGCCCAGCATAGTACTCTGTTCATATAATTGTAATTATATGTTTTTGTGTACAATAATGTAATAAACACTAGAATCACGGAATTATAGTTTGTATTTGCTCTCATATATCCTGTGTACCATCATTTTGAGCAGCGTTTACTTGTACACTGCTTTAAGCGGGGAATATTATTCCATTTCGTCTAATTATGGATGGCTTTTCGATTTCTATAAATGGTGAATTCTTTTTACTTCTAGAAATGAGATGACTTATGGTACTACTACTGCAGCTTTTATAATGGTTTATGCGATGTTAGACACGAGGCTCATGGACCTATAACACATATATGTTAAAAGGAAGGAAGCCAAATGAGTTGAATCCAACATGTACTGTGGCATTGCGGGCTTGGTCACATAAGTGACAAGCATGAAAAAGCTCGAGCGGATGGTGATGCAAGTTGGATGAATTTGAATCATTCGGCATGCGAGTCATGCTTGATGGACAAGATAACTTCAAGTCGTACTTCACTTTGGAACCCGGTGAGAAAGGCAGTACAGGAATCACACACCGATATATCTTGGACTAATAAAACACTCTTGCAAGGGGCGTGCTCTGCTATGACTTCACCGACTATAACGAGATATAGTTGCATATATCTCTTGAAGCATAAACATAGAAACCTTTGAAGTATTCAAAGAGTTTGAAGAGGATTGAGAACCAACTCAACAAAACAATCAAGGTTCTCGATCCAATTGAAATAACGGATTCTTAATTATTATGTTGATAGTATACTCAGTTTCTCGATTGGAGTAATTCGGGAGTGAAAGTAAAAATTTGAAGTTGAGTAATTGGAATTGACAAATCGGTCGGTTGGTGGTATATTTAGGTTTGTGAATTGATTTGGGAGATAGTATAAATAATTTTGGAATAATATCGATATATCGAGATGAGTAGTAATATATGCCTCGGGGAATAACACAATGGAAATCGGTTTCGTTGAGATTTAAGTGCGGAAGGTGTAAAATTAACCGAAACCAAACGGAACTTAAATTTCTTCCCCTCTAAATATCCACCTACCACCTATCTCCATCCTCATCAAAACCTTCTTCTTTCCCCTCTTTGGCGAGAAAATTTGACTCCCCCTCAAATTTTCTTGATTTCATCGATTGTCGCTTAAACTCAAGAATCAAAGTGGTGGATTTGCTTCTCCTGTGCATCCTCATCATATCTAGGTAAGAAAAATCCGTCTTTTGAGATATTTCTTGAGTTTGAAAGTTGACTTTTATGGATTTTATTTGACATAGATCTTGAATTTATTATGACATAGAAATGTATCGAGTATCGTATAGGGGATTGGTGATTTTGAGTGATTATTGGGCTTAGAAAGTGGTGTAAGTTGAGGTTGACTTTTGTGACTTTTCTTAAATTAACTTTAAATTGTAATATGAGGTTAGAGAACTTTAATATAGTTGTTTTGGGTATAAATTATTGGTTTGGATATGGATAGGGAGATTGGGTTGAGAAAGTTTGGGAAGCATTTGGCAGTTTAAATTGGAGGTTGTATTTAGTTAATTAGTTGTCAATTGTTGTTGGATTGATTGAATGTGCTTAAAGTGTTATTGTTGGGTAATGAATATTGAGATTTTACGAAGTTGGCGATTAGAATGTAGTTATGTTGGAATATTAAAAGTGTATACCAATCTTGGGGATAGGATGATTGCTAAGGGTTGTAAATTTGAATCGTGAGACGTGGTATAACACTCGGGGTTTATATAGATGCTAAGAGAGGTTATTCTACAAAATGTGTTAATGTATAATTTCCTTGAATAGGAGTTGACACGGATACATACGAGGAGGCTGCTAGAGTCATTAATACTACTTTTAAGACAGAGTGATAAAAAAATCTCACGATAGGACCTTTCATATATATTATATTTGTATATATTACATTGTGATATCTTGGGATTATTCTGATATGTGTATTGTGTGATTATGATTGATACTATGTGTAAACTTTGATTTATGATTCATATGATGAAATAATTGAGATTTTGGGTTATATTATGAGATAATTGAGATTATGATTCATATCATGCGATATTAGTGATTATGATTTATATCATGGGATAGTTGTGAATATGATTCATGTTATGAGATTTTGTGTGGTTGTGTGCTGTGTGTGGTACGTGTCTTTGATGGTGTTTGATTGCTTTGTGTGTTCTTGCGGAGGCGGTGGTGACCCGACCCGGGAGGTTTGGTGAGTGTGCATATTGTGTGGGTAGCCAGGTGGATTCGGGAGGTTTGGTGTGATATGCACATTGAGGCGTAGCCTCGGTCGGAGGATGGAGGTGGAGGCACAAATGCGATTATGTGGAGGTGGATTTCCTCGTATGTTGTATTATTTGAGTGGATTCCTCGTATGTGTATTATTTGGGCGTGGATTCCTCATGTGTGTGTATTATTTGGGTGGATTCCTCATGTGTGTATTATTTGGAGTGGATTTCTCATTTGATGCCTTTGTCTTGTTGAAGCTGTTTCCCTTGAATGAATATGCGTTAATTGATTATAAGCTCATGTGTATAGTATTAATAACGTCGTATAAGAGGATTCTATGAGTTGTGGGTATTATTCATTGTGTGCTTTGGTTGATGTATAAGCATATGTTATTTATATAAGTACGAATAATAATATGTGGGGATCAAATCTGTGCTATTTTTATTCCTTTCGGCTTAATAGTTGACTCCTATTCTCTATGGGCGGGCGTTTTATGCCTAGGTTAAGTGATCTTGAGGTTGTTAGTACATTGATAAATTTGATTGAAGATGTGGTGGCATAGAATTCCTCATCGATCATCTCTCTTTTTATTTGTCGATTGTATATTGTTAGACTTGTGTATTGTATTTCTTTGAGGTGTTTCATACTTTTCCACATGTTGTATTTTGGATTTCTTGTGTATCTTTGAGTTGTATAAGTATGGTGAATTTGTATTATGTCGTTCGTTGTTTTATTGTATATGTTGTTAGTTCACCACGATGGACAAAAGTATATTTTTATTATTATTAATGTCAAATGAAGTCTTTTTATGTTGTCGTCCGTCGATGCATTTGACTCTAGTTATGCAGGTTGGTAGGTAACCCCTTAACCTCGAGGCGGCCGACACAGGGGCGGTCGATTAATTTTGGTATCGAGCTTAGGTTTCGATTTCTGTGGTGTCTGTGGTTATGTGCTTAGGTGTAAGATGGTCGCGTGGTTGTTGATATTCGGAGTCTTGTAGATGCAGATTTCTCTTCTTTTCGTTGACCGTTGGTATTGAGGATGCCACTGGAAGATTTCGTCGAACTTCGTGTGAGGCGGTGAAAGGTTGATATGGATGGTATTTTGTTGTTACAAGTGACATAGGATTGAGGCGGATTAGTAAATTTGATGATCACATTTGGATAACGGTTCCCATTGAAGTTGGGTAGATTTTATTTTTCACTCTGGATAACACTAGTTATAGAGGATGTGAACTCAAGGCAGAAAAGTTTGGAAACGAGACATTAAGATATGGATGGGTTGTTGGAATTTTATTGGGGAGAAAGGAGATACCAAAAGATGTTGGAAAGGAATCTATAATGTTGGATTTGGAATTGTTAGGTGGTCGATGTTTTTATGTAAATCTAAGAGTGTTAAGGGTAATCTGGTGATTGTGGTATAAGATTGTTAATCCATAGATGCGTGAAGTTAAATCGGTGCGCCTGAAATAATTGGTGGAAGAGTGTTAGTGATAATTATGATAGTTGGACCCAAGTGTTAGGGTAGAGGGAATTAATTTAGTTAGCGTATCGGGATGGAGCAATACGTAACTTGT